>JASUUH010000062.1:0-287041 GCA_030449925.1 Citropsis articulata
TCACACTTGGCACGACGAGGACCCTCAAAGACTGTACCCATTTTCTCGACCCAGAGCCCCCGAACGCCCTCCCAACCCCGAGGCACCAAAGGCATTATAGCCCACCTGCCTCGGGCGATTATTTCACGCGCACAAGGCCAGCTGACATTTTCTTGCATTTTTAGCAGTGCTCGACTGTAGCCTCCCATCACACGAGACCTCAAAGACTTTACCCATCACTATGCACCAGAGCCCCAAACTTCTCCCTCCCAAACCTCATGGGACTAAAGGCTGGCTAGCCCACCGGCTTTGTGGATTATTTCACGCTTCTGCGCTATTGGACATTTCTTGCCATTTGTAGGCAGGCTTCGGACCAGCCTCCCACTGGGAACACGAGGACCCTAAGAAGATTGTAAGCACTTCAGTGCCCAGAACCTAGAACCCCTCCCAACCCCCTGCTGAAGGGCTATAGCCCACCGCCTCCGGTGCGACTATTTCTTGCAGCTGCCATGGCATTTTTGCTATTTTGGGGCAGTGCTTTGACCGTGAGCCTCCCTGATCAAGGGCACACGAGACCCTCGAAAAGATCATCAGACTTTATTTCCAAGGCCGAGACCCCTTAACGCTCCCAACCTCATGGACCAAAGGCTATAGCCCACCGGGCCTCAAGCGACTATTTCACGCTACAAGGCTGCAAGCATGTTTTCACATTTGTACTTGTGCTTCCCATCAGAGCCTCCCACTGCACACACGAGGACCTTCGAAAGACTGCACCCATTTCCACGAACAGAGCCCCGAAACTCCCTCCCCAACCTCAGGGACCAAAAGCATTAGCCCACCGCCCGCGACCATTTCACGACGCAAGGCCATGCTGGCTTGGGCATTTCTTGCCATTTTAGGGCAAAGTTGCGCCTCGACTGTAGGCCCTCGACACTAAACCAAGACCCTCGAAAAGACTGCACCCATTTTCGACCTGTGAGCCCCCAAACGCCTCCCAACCCCCGGTGGACCAAAGCACATAGCCCACCTGCCTCAAAGAACTATTTCACGCACAAGCTGCTGTTTCACTGGCATTTCTTGCCATTTTAGGCAGGCCTCTGACCGTAGCCTCCCACTGGGCACACGAGACCCTCAAAGACTGTACCCATTTCCGGCGCACCGTGAGCCCCAGAACTTCCTCCCAACCCCTCATGACCAGTTATTATAGCCCACCGCCCCAAGCGATATTTCACGCTTTGCGCTACTGGCATTTCTTTTGCCATATTTTAGGCAGGTCAATCAGGCCTCCCACTGGGCACACGAGGACCTCGAAAAGACTCTACCATCATTTCCGACGACCCCTCAAACCCCTCCCAACCCTCAAGGACTAGCACATAGCCCACCGCCTCAAGTGATCATTTCACGCACAAGGCACTGCTACGGGCATTTCTTGTACATTTTAGGTGGCAGCTCTGACCGTAGCCTCCCCATCAAGCACACGAGACCTCGAAAAGATCAGACTCCATTTCCCGACCCACTGTGAGCCCCTAAACACCTCCCCAACCCTCATGGGACAAAGGCTATAGCCCACCGGCCTCGCTGATTATTTCATCGTACGTCATGCTTTTCACATTTTGGGCAGTGCTTCCGAACAGAGCCTCCAATCGGTACACGAGGACCTCAAAAGATTGTACTCCATTTCCGCGGCCTGTAACAGAGCCTCAACGCCCTCCCAACCCCTCATGGGACCAGTTATAGCCCACCGCCTGCTGACTATTTCACGCGCCAAGGCCATGGCATTTTCTGCTATTTTAGGTGTGCCTCGACTGTAGCTCCCACTGGGGTACACGAGGACCCCTCAAAAGATCTGCACTCCATTTCGACTCCTGTGAGCTCTTAACTCCCTCCCAACCCCTGGACCAAAGGCTATAGCCCACCACTGGCCTGGGATTATTTCACGCTACCAAGCCATTGGCATTTCTTGCCATTTTAGGGCAGGCTTCTGATCAGCCTCTTCAATTGGCACGCGAGACCCCAAAAGATCAACAGACTCCATTTCGACTCCAGATCCCTCAACGCCTCCCAACCCCGAGGCCAAAGGCTATAGCCCACCGGCCTCAAGGACACTTTACGCTATGCATGCTGACATTTTCTTATTTTAGGCGGTGCCTGACAATCAGAGCCTCCCACCGGGCACACGAGGACCCTCGAAAGATCAGACTGTACCATTTCCGACGACAGAGCCCTGAACCCTCCCCAACACCCACGGACTGGCTATAGCCCACTGCCTCGCGGGACTATTTCCGCGCCTGCCACCGGCTGGCATTTCTTCCATTTTAGGGCAGGCTCTGACCGTAGCCTCCCACTGGGCACACGAGGACCCTCAAAGACTGTACCCATTTCCTGTGCCCAGACCCCGAACGCCCCTCCCAACCTCATGGACCAGTGGCTATAGCCCACCGCCTGGGCGATTATTTCCACGCCATGCCAAGGCATGTCTTGCCATTTTAGGGCAGGCTCGACCGTAGCCTCCATCAAGCACACGAGGACCTCAAAGACTGTACCCATTTCCTACCCGAGTCCCCTCCCTCCCAACCCCCGCAGACCAGGCTATAGCCCACCGCCTCCGGGACTATTTCACACGTGCCAAGGCCACTGGCTATTTTTGCCATTTTAGGGCAGGCTTCGACCAGAGCCTCCCACTGGGCACACGAGGACCTTCGAAAGACTGACCCATTTCCGAATTTAACAGAGCCCTGAACCCTCTCCCAACCCCGCGTGGACCAAAGGCTATAGCCCACCGCCCTCGGCGACGATTTCACGCAGGCCAGCTGGCATTTCTTTATTTTAGGGCAGGCCTCTGATCAGAGCCTCCCACTGGGCAATACACGAGACCCTCGAAAAGACTGTACCCATTTTCACTCCAGAGCCTCAACGCCTCCCCAACCCCCGAGACCAAAGGCTATAGCCCACCGCCTCGGCGACTATTTCACGCGCCATGCGCCATTGACATTTCTTGCCATTTTAGGGCAGGCTTCTGACCGTAGCCTCCCAATCGGGCACACGAGACCCCTCAAAAGACTGCACCCATATTTCATGCCTGAGAGCCCTGTAACTTCCTCCCCAACCCCCATGGGACCAAAGGCTCTAGGCCCACCGCCTCGGCGACTATTTCACGCCTGCGCTGGACATTTCTTTTATTTTAGCAGGCTTCTGACCGTAGCCTCCCACTGGGAACACACGAGGACCCTCAGAAGACTGTACCCATTTCGACGACCAGTGAGCCCCCGAAACCCTCCCCAACCCCCATGGACCAAAGGCTATAGCCCACTGCCTCCGTGTGACTATTTCCTGTGTTGCTACCTGGCTGGTATTTCTTGCCATTTTCGGGCAGGCTCTGACCGTAGCCTCCCACCGGGCACACGTGGACCCTTCTAAAGACTGTACCCAATTCCGTCCCCCACAGCCCCCGAACGCCCCTCCCCAACCCCCGTGGACCAAAGGCTATAGCCCACCGTCCTCGGCGACTATTTCACGCGATGCGCCACTGGGCATTTCTTGCCATTTTTGGGCAGGCTTCTGACCGTAGCCTCCCACTGGGCACACGAGGACCATCGAAAAGACTGTACCCATATCCGGCGAACAGTGGCCCGAAATAACCGTCCCCAACCCCCGCAGACCAAAGGCTATAGCCCACCGGCCTCGGTGACTATTTCACGCGCTGCGCCGCTGGGCATTTCTTGCCATTTTAGGGCAGGCCCTGACCGTAGCCTCACACTTGGCACGCGAGGGCCCTCGAAAAGACTGTACCCATTTCCGACTCCAGAGCCCCCGAACGCCCCTCCCCAACCCCCGAGGGCCAAAGGCTATAGCCCACCGGCCTCGGCGACTATTTTACGCGCTGCACCACTGGACATTTCTTGCCATTTTAGGGCAGGCTTCTGACCGTAGCCTCCCACTGGCACACGAGGACCCTCAGAAGACTGTACCCATTTCCACCTGTGAGCCCCAAACCCCTCCCAACACCCACGGGAGCAGCATAGCCCACCGCCTCCGTGACTATTTCCTGCTGCGCACACTGGTATTTCTTGCCATTTTAGGGCAGGCCTGACCGTAGCCTCCCACTGGACACACGAGGACCCTCAAAGATCAGACCCATTTCCTGCCTGAGACCCCGAACGCCCTCCCCAACCCCATGACCAGCACTATAGCCCACCTGCCTCGCTGATTATTTCACGCGCTGCTGGGCATTTCCTAGCCATTTTAGGGCAGGCTTGACCGTAGCCTCCCACTGGGCACACGAGGACCTTCAAAAAGACTGTACCCATTTCCGACGAACAGAGCCCCCGAACCCCCCCCAACCCTCGCAGACCAAAGGCTATAGCCCACCGGCCTCGGCGACCATTTCACGCGCCATGTACCTGGCATTTCTTGCCATTTTAGGCAGGCCTGACCGTAGCCTCACACACACATGAGGACCCTCAAAAGACTGTACCCATTTTCGACCCAGAGCCCCGAACGCCTCCCCAACCCCCGAGGGGCCAGGCTATAGCCCACCGGCCCTGGCGGATTATTTCCACGCGCCATGCTGCTGGACATTTCTAGCCATATTTTAGCAGGCCTGACCAGAGCCTCCCACTGGCACACGAGACCCTCAGAAGACTGTACCCATTTCACGACCAGAGCCCCAAACCCCTCCCCAACACCCACGGAGCAAAGGCTACAGCCCACCGCCTCCGTGACTATTTCCGCGTGCCACAGTGGGCATTTCTTGCCATTTTAGGCAGGCCTCAATCAGCCTCCCATCACACGAGGACCCTCGAAAGACTGTACCCATTTCCGTGCCCAGAGACCCCGAACGCCCCTCCCCAACCCCTGACCAGCACATAGCCCACCGCCTCGGCGATTATTTCACGCGCTGCGCCTGGGCACATGTTCTTTTCCATTTTGGGCAGGCTTGACCTGTAGCCTCCCACTGGCACACGAGGACCTTCGAAGACTGCCACCCATTTCCGACCAGAGCCCCCAAACCCCTCCCCAACCCCGGGACCAGCTATAGCCCACCGCCTCCTGACTATTTCACGCTGCGCCGCTGGGCATTTCTTGCCATTTTAGGGCAGGCCCTGACCGTAGCCTCACACTTGGCACGCAAGGACCCTCGAAAAGACTGTACCCATTTACGACTCCAGAGCCCCCGAACGCCCCTCCCAAACCCCGAGGCCAGCTATAGCCCACCGGCCTCGGGCGATTATTTCACGCACGGCTACTGACATTTCTAGCCATTTTAGGCAGGCTTCGACCGTAGCCTCCCACTGGGCACACGAGGACCTCAGAAGACTGTACCCATTTCTCACGACCAGAGCCCCAAACCCCTCCCAACACCCACGGAGCAAAGGCTATAGCCCACCGCCTCGTGACTATTTCCGTGCTGCGCCTGGCTGGCATTTCTTGCCATTTTAGGGCAGGCTCTGATCAGAGCCTCCCACTGCACACGAGACCCTCGAAAAGACTGTACCCATTTCCCTCCAGAGACCCCGAACGCCCCTCCCAACCCCATGGACCAGCACAGGCTATAGCCCACTGCCTGGCGATTATTTCACGCGCTGCGCCATTGGCATGTCTTGCTATTTTGGGCAGTGCTTCTGACCGTAGCCTCCCATCGGGCACACGAGTACCTTCGAAAAGACTGTTACCATTTCCTGACCAACAGAGCCCCTCAAACCCCTCCCAACCCCGTGGACCAGCACATAGCCCACCGCCTCATGACCATTTCACGCGCTGCCGCTGGCATTTTTGCCATTTTAGGGCAGGCCTCGACCGTAGCCTCACACTTGGCACGCGAGGACCCTCGAAAAGACTGTACCCATTTTCGACTCCAGAGCCCCCGAACGCCCCTCCCCAACCCCCGAGGGCCAAAGGCTATAGCCCACCGGCCTCGGCGACTATTTCACGCGCTGCGCCGCTGGACATTTCTAGCCATTTTAGGGCAGGCTTCTGACCGTAGCCTCCCACTGGGCACACGAGGACCCTCGTAAAGACTGTACCCATTTCCGACGACCAGAGCCCCCGAAACCCCCTCCCCAACACCCACGGAGCAAAGGCTATAGCCCACCGGCCTCCGTGACTATTTCCCGTGCTGCGCCGCTGGGTATTTCTTGCCATTTTAGGGCAGGCCTCTGACCGTAGCCTCCCACTGGGCACACGAGGACCCTCGAAAAGACTGTACCCATTTCCGGTGCCCAGAGACCCCGAACGCCCCTCCCCAACCCCCGCGGACCAAAGGCTATAGCCCACCGGCCTCGGCGACTATTTCACGCGCTGCGCCGCTGGGCATGTCTTGCCATTTTTGGGCAGGCTTCTGACCGTAGCCTCCCACTGGGCACACGAGGACCTTCGAAAAGACTGTACCCATTTCCGACGAACAGAGCCCCCGAAACCCCCTCCCCAACCCCCGTGGACCAAAGGCTATAGCCCAATGCCTCCTGGACTATTTCACGCTGCGCCATGGCATTTCTTGCCATTTTAGGGCAGGCCCTGACCGTAGCCTCACACTTGGCACGCGAGGACCCTCGAAAAGACTGTACCCATTTTCGACTCCAGAGCCCCCGAACGCCCCTCCCCAACCCCCGAGGGCCAAAGGCTATAGCCCACCGGCCTCGGCGACTATTTCACGCGCGCTGGCATGACATTTCTAGCTATTTTAGGCAGGCTTGACCGTAGCCTCCCCACTGGGCACACGAGGACCTCAGAAGACTGTACCCATTTCACGACCACAGAGCCCCGAAACCCCCTCCCCAACACCCACGGGAGCAGGCTATAGCCCACTGCCTCCTGGACTATTTCCTGTGCGCGCCACTGGTATTTTTGTCATTTTAGGGCATGCCTCTGACCGTAGCCTCCCACTGGGCACACGAGGACCTCGAAAAGACTGTACCCATGTCCGGTGCCCAGAGACCCGGAACGCCCCTCCTCAACCCCCGCGGACCAAAGGCTATAGCCCACCGGCCTCGGCGACTATTTCACGCGCTGCGCCGCTGGGCATGTCTTGCCATTTTTGGGCAGGCTTCTGACCGTAGCCTCCCACTGGGCACACGAGGACCTTCGAAAAGACTGTACCCATTTCCGACGAACAGAGCCCCCCCAACCCCCCCCCCACCCTCAGTGGACCTAAAGCACATAGCCCACTGCCTCGGCGTGACCATTTCCGCCACGCTACTGGGCATTTCTTGACATTTTAGGGCAGGCCTCCTGACTGTAGCCTCACACTTGCACGAGAGACCCTCGAAAAGACTGTACCCATTTCGACCCAGAGCCCCAACGCCCTCCCAACCCCCGAGGGGCCAAAGGCTTATAGCCCACTGCCTTGGCGGATTATTTCACGCGCTGCGCGCTGACATTTCTAGCCATTTTAGGCAGGCTTGACCGTAGCCCCACTGGGCACACGAGGACCCTCAGAAGATCACCCATTTCACTTCCACGAGCCCCGAAACCCCTCCCAACACCCACGGAGTAAAGGCTATAGCCCACCGCCTCCGTGTGACTATTTCCTGCTGCGCCTTGGGTATTTCTTGCCATTTTAGGGCAGGATTCTGACTGTAGCCTCCCACCTGGGCACACGAGGACCCTCAAAAGACTGTACCCATTTCCGTGCCCAGAGACCCCTTAACGCCTCCCAACCCCATGGACCAAAGGCTATAGCCCACCGCCTCAAGGCGATTATTTCACGCTGGCCAGCTGGCATGTTCTTGCCATTTTAGGGCAGGCTTCACCAGAGCCTCCCATCGGGCACACGAGGACCGAAAAGACTTTTACCCATTTCCGACGCCCTCCCCAACCCCGCAGATCAGGCTATAGCCCACTGCCTCGGCGATTATTTCACGCTGGCCAAGCCTGGGCATGTCTGTCCATTTTCAAGGTGCTTCGACTGTAGCCTCCCACTGCACACGAGGACCTTCAAAAGACTGTACCCATTTCCTACCTAACAGAGTCCCTGTAAACCCCTCCCCAACCCCTGTGGACCAAAGGCACATAGCCCACCGGCCTCGCTGACCATTTCACGCGCACACACTGGCATTTCTTGCCATTTTGGGCAGGCCTGACTGTAGCCTCACACTTGGCACGCGAAGACCCTCGAAAAGACTGTACCCATTTTCGACTCCAGTGAGCCCCCGAACGCCCTTCCCAACCCTCGAGGGGCCAGCACAGCCCACCGCCTCGGCGATTATTTCACGCTGCGGCTGGACATTTCTTGCCATTTTAGGCAGGCTTGACCAGAGCCTCCCACTGGCACACGAGGACCCTCAGAAGACTGTACTCCATTTCCGACCCACTGAGCCCCAATCCCCTCCCAACACCCACGGAGCAAAGGCTATAGCCCACCGGCCTCCGTGGACTATTTCACGCGCTGCGCCGCTGGGCATTTCTTGTCATTTTAGGGCAGGCCTCTGACCGTAGCCTCCCACGGGGCACACAAGGACCCTCGAAAGACTTTACCCATTTCCGACGCCCCTCCCCAACCCCCGCAGACCAAAGGCTATAGCCCACCGGCCTGCCGATTATTTCACGCGCTCCACTGGCATTTTTGCCATTTTAGGGCAGGCCCTGACCGTAGCTCTCCCACTGGGCACGCGAGACCCTCAAAGACTCAGTATCCATTTCACGACCGTGAGCCTCTCAAACACCTTCCCCAACCTCATGGACCAGCTATAGCCCACCGCCCCATGATTATTTGACGCGCCACGCACTGGGCTTTCTTATATTTTAGGGTGGCTTGAACGTAGCCTCCCACTGGGTACACGAGGACCCTCAGAAGATCAGACCATTTCCTGTGCCCAGAGACCCTGAACGCCCCTCCCAACCCCGGCGGACTAAAGGCTATAGCCCACTGCCTCGGCGATTATTTCACGCTGCCATTGGCATGTCTTTCCATTTTTGGGCAGGCTTCTGACCGTAGCCTCCCACTGGGCACACGAGGACCTTCGAAAAGACTGTACCCATTTCCGACGAACAGAGCCCCAGAAACCCCCTCCCCAACCCCCGTGGACCAAAGGCTATAGCCCACCGGCCTCGGCGACCATTTCACGCGCTGCGCCGCTGGGCATTTCTTGCCATTTTAGGGCAGGCCCTGACCGTAGCCTCACACTTGGCACGCGAGGACCCTCGAAAAGACTGTACCCATTTTCGACTCCAGATCCCCCGAACGCCCCTCCCCAACCCCCGAGGGCCAAAGGCTATAGCCCACCGGCCTCGGCGACTATTTCACGCTGCGCCATGACATTTCTAGCTATTTTAGGGCAGGCTTCGACCGTAGCCTCCCACTGGGCACACGAGGACCTCAGAAGACTGTACCCATTTCCGACTTACCAGAGCTCAACCCCCTCCCCAACACCCACGGAGCAAAGGCTATAGCCCACCGGCCTCCGTGACTATTTCCCGTGCTGCGCCGCTGGGTATTTCTTCCCATTTTAGGGCAGGCCTCTGACCGTAGCCTCCCACTGGGCACACGAGGACCCTCGAAAAGACTGTACCCATTTCCGGTGCCCAGAGACCCCGAACGCCTCCCAACCCCGGGACCAAAGGCTATAGCCCACCGCCTCGGCGATTATTTCACGCTGCTACCACAGCATGTCTTGCCATTTTAGGGCAGGCTCGACCAGTAGCCTCCCACTGGGCACACGAGACCCTCGAAAAGACTTTACCCATTTCCGACGCCTCCCCCAACCCCTGCAGACCAAAGTATAGCCCACCGCCTCGGCGATTATTTCACGCGCGCTCACTGGCATGTCTTTCCATTTTGGCAGGCTCGACCGTAGCCTCCCAATCGGGCACACGAGACCTTCAAAAGACTGTACCCATTCTCCGATTAACAGAGCCCTGTAAACCCTCCCAACCCCTGTGGACCAGCACATAGCCCACCGGCCTCATGACTATTTCACGCATGCGCTGGCATTTTTGCCACTTTAGCGCAGGCCCCTGACCGTAGCCTCACACTTGGCACGCAAGGACCCTCGAAAAGACTGTACCCATTTTCGACTCTGAGCCCCGAACGCCCCTCCCAACCCCGAGGGCCAGCACATAGCCCACCGCCCCATGACTATTTCACGCTGCGCCGCTGGACATTTCTTGCCATTTTAGACATGTGCCTGACCGTAGCCTCCCACCGGGCACACGAGGACCCTCAAAAGACTGTACCCATTTCCATGGCGCCTGAGCCCCAGAACTTCCCTCCCAACCCCGCTGGGACCAAAGGCTCTAGGCCACCGCCTCGGCGACTATTTCACGCCTGCGCCATGGACATTTCTTACATTTTAGGGGCAGGCTTCTGACCGTAGCCTCCCACTGGGAACACGAGGACCCTCAGAAAGACTGTACCTATTTCCACGCACTGTGAGCCCTCAAACCCCTCCCAACCTCAAGGGACCAAAGGCTATAGCCCACCGCCTCCGTGACTATTTCTGTTGCCGCTGGGTATTTCTTCCCATTTTAGGCAGGCTCTGATCAGTAGCCTCCCACCTGGGCACACGAGGACCTCGAAAAGACTGTACCTGCTTCCTGTGCCCAGAGACCCTGAACGCCCTCCCAACCCCCGCGGACCAAAGGCTATAGCCCACCGGCCCCATGACTATTTCACGCTGCGCCATGGGCATGTCTTGCCATTTTAGGCAGGCTTCTGACCGTAGCCTCCCATCATACACGAGGACCTCGAAAAGACTCTACCCATTTCCGACGCCCCTCCCCAACCCCCGCAGATCAGGCTATAGCCCACCGCCTCATGACTATTTCACGCGCGCGCCACTGGCATGTCTGTCATTTGGGCAGTGCTTCTGACCGTAGCCTCCCACCGGGCACACGAGGACCTTCAAAAGACTGTACCCATTTCACTAACAGAGCCCCTGTAAACCCTCCCAACCCCCGTGGACCAGCACATAGCCCACCGCGACCATTTCACGCACAAGGCCATTGCATTTTTGCCATTTTAGGCAGTGCCCTGATCAGAGCCTCACACTTGGCACGCAAGGACCCTCGAAAAGACTGTACCCATTTTCGACTCCAGAGCCCCCGAACGCCCCTCCCCAACCCCCGAGGGCCAAAGGCTATAGCCCACCGGCCTCGGCGACTATTTCACGCGCTGCGCCGCTGGACATTTCTTGCCATTTTAGGGCAGGCTTCTGACCGTAGCCTCCCACTGGGCACACGAGGACCCTCGTAAAGACTGTACCCATTTCCGACGACCAGAGCCCCCGAATCCCCCTCCCCAACACCCACGGAGCAAAGGCTATAGCCCACCGGCCTCCGTGACTATTTCACGCGCTGCGCCGCTGGGCATTTCTTGTCATTTTAGGGCAGGCCTCTGACCGTAGCCTCCCACGGGGCACACAAGGACCCTCGAAAGACTTTACCCATTTCCGACGCCCCTCCCCAACCCCCGCAGACCAAAGGCTATAGCCCACCGCTCAAGCGATTATTTCACGCGCTGCCATTGGGCATTTTGTTCCATTTTAGGGGTGCTTCGACTCAGAGCCTCCCACTGGGCACACGAGGACCCTCGAAAAGACTGTACCCATTTCCGCTGCCCAGAGACCCCGAACGCCCCTCCCCACCCCCCGCGGACCAAAGGCTATAGCCCACCGGCCTCGGCGACTATTTCACGCGCTGCGCCGCTGGGCATGTCTTGCCATTTTAGGGCAGGCTTCTGACCGTAGCCTCCCATCAAGTACACGAGGACCCTCGTAAAGACTTTACCCATTTCCGACGCCCCTCCCAACCCCGCAGAGACCAGCATTATAGCCCACCGGCCTCGGCGACTATTTCACGCGCTGCGCCGCTGGGCATTTCTTGCCATTTTAATGCAGGCCCTGACCGTAGCCTCCCACTGGGCACGCGAGGACCCTCGAAAAGACTGTATCCATTTCCGACGACCAGAGCCCCCGAAACACCTTCCCCAACCTCATGACTAAAGTTATAGCCCACCGCCCCGCGATTATTTGACGCTGCTTGTCACTGGCTTTTCATATTTTAGGCGTGCTTGAACGAGCCTCTCACTGGGTACACGAGGGACCCTCAGAAGATCACCCATTCCGTGCCCAGAGACCCCGAACGCCTCCCCAACCCCCCAAGGACTAGCATTATAGCCCACTGCCTCGGGCGATTATTTCACGCACAAGGCTTGGCATGTCTTCATTTTAGGCAGTGTGCTTGACCAGTAGCCTCCCATCTGGCACACGAGGACCCTCGAAAGACTTTACCCATTTCCTGACGCCTCCCAACCCCTGCAGACCAAAGGCTATAGCCCACCGCCTCGGCTGATTATTTCACGCACACAAGGCCACTGGGCATGTCTTTCCATTTTAAGTGTGCTTCTGAATGTAGCCTCCCACCGGGCACACGAGGACCTTCAAAAGACTGCACCCATTTCCTACTTAACAGAGAGCCCTGTAAACCCCTCCCAACCCCTGTGGGACCAAAGTACATAGCCCACTGCCTGCGACTATTTCACGCACGGCTACTGGCATTTCTTGCCATTTTAGGGCAGGCCCCATCAGAGCTCTCCCACTGGGCACGCGAGGACCCTCAAAAGATCAGATCCATTTCCACGACTGAGCCTCAAACACCTTCCCAACCCTCAAGGACTAAAGGCTATAGCCCACCGCCTCGGCGATTATTTGACGCCGCCACGTCACTGGCTTTCTACATTTTAGGCAGTGCTTCTGAACGAGCCTCCCACTGGGTACACGAGGACCTCAGAAGACTGTACTCATTTCCGACGACCAGTGAGCCTCAAACCCCTCCCCAACACCCACGGAGTAAGGCTATAGCCCACCGCCTCCGTGACTATTTCCCGTGCTGCGACTGGGCTTTTTCTTGCCATTTTTAGGCAGGCCTCCCACTGTAGCCTCCCACTGGGCACACACTAGGACTCTCGAAAGATCAGACCCATTTCCATGCCCAGAGACCCCGAACTTCCTCCACAACCCCTCATGACCAAAGGCTCTAGGGTCACCGCCTCATGATTATTTTACGCGCTACGCTGACATTTCTTTTTCCATTTTAGGCCAGTGCTTCTGACCGTAGCCTCCCATGGGCACACGAGGACCCTCGAAAAGACTTTACCCATTTCCCGACGCCTCCCCAACCCCGGAGACTAAAGGCTATAGCCCACTGCCTGCAACTACTTCACGCGCTGCGCTCATTGGCATTTTATATTTTAGGGCAGGCTTCTGATCGTAGCCTCCCACTTGGCACACGAGGACCCTCGAAAAGACTGTACCCATTTCTGACGCCCAGAGCCCCAGAACTTCCCTCCCCAACCCCCGCGGACCAAAGGCTCTAGGCCACCGGCCTCGGCGACTATTTATCGCGCTGCGCCGCTGGACATTTCTTGCCATTTTAGGGCAGGCTTCTGACCGTAGCCTCCCACTGGGCACACGAGGACCCTCGAAAAGACTTTACCCATTTCCGACGCCCCTCCCCAACCCCCGCAGACCAAAGGCTATAGCCCACCGGCCTCGGCGACTATTTCACGCGCTGCGCCGCTGGGCATTTCTTGCCATTTTAGGGCAGGCCCTGACCGTAGCCTCACACTTGGCACGCGAGGACCCTCGAAAAGACTGTACCCATTTTCGACTCCAGAGCCCCCGAACGCCCCTCCCCAACCCCCGAGGGCCAAAGGCTATAGCCCACCGGCCTCCGTGACTATTTCACGCTATGCCTGACATTTCTTGCCATTTTAGGGCATGTGCTTCCTGACTGTAGCCTCCCATCGGGCACACGAGGACCTCAGAAGACTGCACTCCATTTCCGACCACTGAGCCCCAAACCCCCTCCCCAACACCCACGGAGCAAAGGCTATAGCCCACCGGCCTCCGTGACTATTTCCAAAGGCCACTGGCATTTCTTGCCATTTTAGGCAGTGCCTCTGATCAGTAGCCTCCCATCAACACACTAGGACCTTCAAAAGACTGCACCCATTTCCATGCCTGAGACCCCGAACTTCCCTCCCAACCCTCAAGGACCAAATGCTATAGCCCACCGCCTCAATGACTATTTCACGTTGCGTCACACTGGCATTTTCTAGCCATTTTTAGGGCAGGCCTCATCAGAGCCTCCCACTGGGCACACGAGGACCCTCAAAAAGACTGTACCCATTTCCGATGCCCAGAGCCCCAGAACTTCCCTCCCCAACCCCCGCGGACCAAAGGCTCTAGGCCACCGGCCTCGGCGACTATTTCACGCGCTGAGCCGCTGGACATTTCTTGCCATTTTAGGCATGTGCTTCGACCGTAGCCTCCCACTGGGAACACGAGGACCCTCAGAAGACTGTACCCATTTCACGACCAGAGCCCCTCAAACCCTCCCAACCCCCTGTGGACCAGGCTTATAGCCCACCGCCTCATGACTTATTTCACGCGCTGGCCATTGGTATTTCTTGTTATTTTAGGCAGGCTTGATCGTAGCCTCCCACTTGGCACATGAGGACCCCTCGAAAAGACTGTACCCATTTCCCACGCCTGTGAGCCCCTGTAACTTGCCTCCCCAACCTCATGGACCAAAGGCTCTAGGCCACCGCCTCGCGATTATTTCACGCTACTGTCATTGACATTTCTTGCCATTTTAGGGCAGGCTTCTGACCGTAGCCTCCCACTGGGCACACGAGGACCCTCGAAAAGACTTTACCCATTTCTGACGCCCCTCCCCAACCCCCGCAGACCAAAGGCTATAGCAGCACACTGCCTCGGCGATTATTTCCACGCCACAAGGCCACTGGCATTTCTTGCCATTTTAGGGCAGGCCCTGACCGTAGCCTCACACTTGGCACGCGAGGACCCTCGAAAAGACTGTACCCATTTTCGACCTGCACCCCGAACGCCCTCCCAACCCCGAGGGGCCAAATGCTATAGCCCACCGCCTCGGCGACATTTCACGCACAGCTGGCTGGACATTTCTTGCCATTTTAGGGCAGGCTTCTGACCGTAGCCTCCCACTGGGCACACGAGGACCCTCGTAAAGACTGTACCCATTTCCGACGACCAGAGCCCCCGAAACCCCCTCCCCAACACCCACGGAGCAAAGGCTATAGCCCACCGGCCTCCGTGACTATTTCCAAGTGCGCCACTGGCATTTCTTGCCATTTTAGGCAGCCTCGACTCAGTAGCCTCCCATCAAGCACACTAGGACCTTCGAAAGACTGTACCCATTTCCCGATGCCAGAGACCCCGAACTCCCTCCCCAACCCCCGCGGACCAAATGCTATAGCCCAACGGCCTCAATGACTATTTCCTGTGTTGCGTCAATGGCATTTCTAGCCATTTTAGGGCAGTGCCTCGATCAGAGCCTCCCACTGGGCACACGAGGACCCTCAAAAGACTGTACCCATTTCCGATGCCCAGAGCCCCAGAACTTCCTCCCAACCCCTCATGGGACCAAAGGCTCTAGGCCACCGGCGATTATTTCACGCGCTACCGCTGACATTTCTTTATTTTAGGGCAGTGCTTGACCGTAGCCTCCCATCGGGAACACGAGGACCCTCAGAAGACTGTACCCATTTCCGACGCACAGAGCCCTCAAACCCTCCCCAACCCCTGTGACCAAAGGCTATAGCCCACCGCCTCATGATTATTTCACGCGGCTGCACTGGACATTTCTGCCATTTTAGGGCAGGCTTGATCGTAGCCTCCCACTTGGCACACGAGGACCTCAAAAGACTGTACCCATTTCCGACGCCTGTGAGCCCTGTGAACTTGCCTCCCAACCCCTCAAGGACCAAAGGCTCTAGGCCACCGCCTCGGCTGATTATTTCACGCACAAGCCGCTGGACATTTCTTGTTAATTTAGGGCAGGCTTGACCAGAGCTCCCACTGGGCACACGAGGACCCTCGAAAAGACTTTTACCCATTTCTCGACGCCTCCCCAACCCCTCAGAGACCAAAGGCCATAGCCCACCGCCTCATGACTATTTCACGCGCTGCGCCGCTGGGCATTTCTTGCCATTTTAGGGCAGGCCCTGACCGTAGCCTCACACTTGGCACGCGAGGACACTCGAAACGCCTGTACCCATTTTTGACTCCAGAGCCCCCGAACGCCCCTCCCCAACCCCCGAGGGCCAAATGCTATAGCCCACCGGCCTCGGCGAATATTTCACGCACAAGGCTGTTGACATTTCTGTTGCCATTTTAGGGCAGTGCTTGACCGTAGCCTCCCACTGGGCACACGAGGACCCTCAGAAGACTGCACCCATTTCCGACCACTGAGAGCTCCCCAAACCCTGGCCCCAACCCCGCATGACTAGGCTATAGCCCACCGCCTGTGACTATTTCCGTGTTGCGCCATTGGCATTTCTTGCCATTTTAGGCAGGCCTCCGATCGTAGCCTCCCACTGGGCACACGTGTACCCTCGAAACGACTGTGCCCATTTCCGCTGCCCAGAGACCCCGAACCCCCTCCCCAACCCCCGCGGACCAAAGTATATAGCCCACCGTCCTCCGTGACTATTTCACGCGCTGGCAAGCATGTCTTGCCATTTTAGGCAGTGCTTCGATCAGAAGCTTCCCACGCACACGAGACCCTCGAAAAGACTGTACCCATTTCCACCTCAGAGCCTCAAACCCCTCCTAACCCCTGTGGGACCAGCACATAGCCCACCGCCTCGATTATTTCACGCGCCTTTGGGCATTTCTATTTTAGGCAGGCTTCTGATCAGAGCCTCCCACTGGCACACAAAGACCCTCGAAAAGACTGTACCCATTTCCGCACCAGAGCCCTGAACTTCCCTCCCAACCCCTCATGACCAAAGGCTCTAGGCCACCGCCCCATGACTTATTTCCACGCGGCCATTGACATTTCTTGTATTTTAGCAGGCTTCGATCAGAGCCTCCCATTGGGCACACGAGACCCTCAGAACACTGCACTCCATTTCCACGCACCAGAGCCCCTCAAACCCCTCCCAAACCTCAAGGACCAGCACAGCCCACTGCCTCAAGTGACTATTTCCTGTTGCTCACTGGTACTTACCATTTTAGGGCAGGCCTCGATCAGAGCCTCCCACTGGGCACACGAGGACCCTCGAAAAGACTGTACCCTTTTCCCGACGACCACTGAGCCTCAAACACCTTTCCCAACCCCTCATGGGACTAAAGGCTATAGCCCACCGCCTCGACGATTATTTCACGGCTCCGCCACTGGGCATTTCTGTTACCATTTAGGCAGGCTTGACCGAGCCTCCCCATCTGGCACACGAGGACCCTCGAAATGACCGTACCCATTTCTGACGACCAGAGCCTCAAACCCTCCCTCCCAACCCCGCAGACTAAAGGCTATAGCCCACCGCCTCGACGACTATTTCCACGCGGCTGCGCCATTGGCATTTCTTGCCATTTTAGGGCAGGCCCTGACCGTAGCCTCCCACTGGGCACGCGAGCACCCTCGAAAAGATTGTACCCATTTCCGAGTCCAGAGCCCCCGAACGCCCCTCCCCAACCCCCGAGGGCCAAAGGCTATAGCCCACCGGCCTCGGCGACTATTTCACGCGCTGCGCCGCTGGGCATTTCTTGCCATTTTAGGGCAGGCTCATGACTGTAGCCTCCCATCAAGCACACTAGGACCTCGAAAAGACTGACCCATTTCCGCACTGTGAGCCCTCTTTAAACCCCTCCCCAACCCTCATGACCAGTACTATAGCCCACCGGCCTCGGTGACTATTTCACACGCTGCGCCGCTGGGCATTTCTTGTCATTGTAGGGCAGGCCTCTGACCGTAGCCTCCCACTGGGCACACGAGGACCCTCGAAAAGACTGTACCCACTTCCGACAACCAGAGCCCCCGAAACACCTTCCCCAACCCCCGTGGACCAAAGGCTATAGCCCACCGGCCTCGACGACTATTTGATGCGCTACGCCGCTGGGTATTTCTTGCCATTTTAGGGCAGGCTTCTGACCGTAGCCTCCCACTGGGCACACGAGAACCCCCCCAAACCCCCCCCCCAACCTCAAGGGACCAGCATATAGCCCACCGGCCTCGGTGACTATTTCACGCGCTACGCCGCTGGGCATTTCTTGTCATTGTAGGGCAGGCCTCTGACCGTAGCCTCCCACGGGGCACACGAGGACCCTCGAAAACACTTTACCCATTTCCGACGCCCCTCCCCAACCCCCGCAGACAAAAGGCTATAGCCCACCGGCCTCGACGACTATTTGATGCGCTACGCCGCTGGGCATTTCTTGCCATTTTAGGGCAGGCTTCTGACCGTAGTCTCCCACTGGGCACACGAGGACCCTCGAAAAGACCGTACCCATTTCTGACCACCTGTAACCCTCAAACCCTCCCCAACCTCATGACTAAAGGCTATAGCCCACTGCCTCGTGACTATTTTTCACACAAGGCCATTGGCATTTCTTGCCATTTTAGGGCAGGCCCTGACCGTAGCCTCCCACTGGGCACGCGAGGACCCTCAAAAAGACTGTACCCATTTCCAACGACCAGAGCCCCCGAAACCCCCCCCCAACCCCCGCGGACCAAAGGCTATAGCCGACCGGTCTCCGTGACTATTTCACAAGGCTACTGGCATTTTTGCCATTTTAGGGCAGGCCTGACTGTAGCCTCCCACTCGGGCACACGAGGACCCTCAAGAGACTGCACCCATTTCCGACCAGAGCCCCTCAAACCCCTCCCAACCCCTCATGACCAAAGGCTATAGCCCACCGCCTCAGTGACTATTTCCTGCTCTGGCCACTGGCATTTCTTTATTTTAGGGCAGGCCTCTGACCGTAGCCTCCCACTGCACACGAGGACCCTCGAAAAGACTGTACCATTTCACGACCAGAGCCTCCCAAACACCTTCCCAACCCTCATGGACCAAAGGCTATAGCCCACTGCCTCCGCGATTATTTGATCGCGACGCCACGCTGGCATTTTTGCCATTTTAGAGCAGTGCTTGACCGTAGCCTCCCCTGGGCACACGAGGACCTCGAAAGACTGCACTCCATTTCTGAGGACCAAACCCCAAACCCCTCCCCAACCCTCATGACCAGGCTATAGCCCACCGGCCTCCGTGACTATTTCCTGTGTCACTGGCATTTCTTGCCAGTTTAGGCATGCCTCTGAACGTAGACTCGTACTTGGCACACGAGGACCCTCGAAAAGACTGTACCCATTTCTCGACCACTGAGCCTCAAACACCTTCCCCAACCCCTGTGGGACCAGGCTATAGCCCACCTGCCTCGCTGACGATTTGACGCGCCACGCTGGCATTTCTTGCCATTTTAGGGCAGGCTTCTGACCGAGCCTCCCACGGGCACACGAGTACCCTCGAAAAGATCTGCACTCCATTTCCCGACCACTGAGCCTCAAACCCCTCCCCAACCCCTCACGACCAAAGGCTATAGCCCACCGCCTCGATGACTATTTCACGCGCACCACTGGCATTTCTTGTCATTGTAGGCCTCCTGACTGTAGCCCCACGGGGTCAAGGAGACTTGGCTTCTAGCATTAAGAGGAGAAGCCAAGCATGGATTAGAAAGGAGCTAGAAGAGGAAAACCAAAAGAAAGAAAAGGAAGGCCCAGCATTATAAAAGAGGAAGAGTCATGAGAGACAGGAGGAAAAGAGACAAACGGCTGCAATTTGTTTTCTAAACAATCTGTTTTGTTTGGCCACCATGAGTGGCTGTTTTAATTCCGTCCAGGGTTAATCAACCCAGCTTGTAGTTTTGTGAGGCTTGGAACTTAACAAGAACTCTTCATCCAAGCAATTTTTATTTGTTTGTTCTTATTTTCATGAATTATTTATACTGACTGAGTTGACTTTAATTCAATATTTATTTTCTATCGCTAGTCATGAGTTTATGATCCAGAATTGTCATGAATGACTGAATTGAGTAGCAAGGAGTTGGCTCATGTGTGTATATTGATGGCCACAATTACATAGCTTGCATGATAGGCTCTAGGGAAATAAAAAAATACAAATTGATTGAATCGAGTAATCTGAATTAATTGATCTTGTTTTAGTCATTCTCACACTTAATGCCATCACTTAATTTGATATGGAACGATGATGCCCAGTTAAATTAGTGATAAGTCTGATTTAGGCCATTGTCTGAGTTCATTACATTAGGAGAATAATTGCTTTCATGGATCCATTAAGTAGACCAAGTTCTTGGATCGAGTAATTTATATTTTTGGCCTATGATCAAAATTGCAATTGGATGGAATTTACACCCTTGGATTGGATGTTTGGTAAGATTGATATTCTCTTGTTTAATTTTAAAGTCTTGTTATTTTTATTTCATCTAAATCCTTGTTGAAGAACAAAATTTAAAACCCAAAAAAACGGTTAACCGTTAATCACTAACGGCTCACCGTTAACCGCTATCGGATAACCGGCAATCACCAAACGGCTGACCGTTTGCACTTAACCGGATAGCCGAAACCTTTCCAGAACTAAGAATTTGCGCAACCGGCCTTCCGCTTCCATTTTCCGGCTGTCCGGATAACGTCAGAAAGGAAAAGAACAAGTTCCGTTCACCGTTTTCCTTATCCGCAAACCGAATCCTTCCGTAACCATCACAAATCAAATTCGTCTTCCGATTTCTCTCAACCGTTAGCCGGATCCCATCCAGAATATCACTAGCCGCAACCGGATTTCCCGGATTCCTCTT
Organism: Citropsis articulata; assembly: GCA_030449925.1. Taxonomy (NCBI): domain Eukaryota; kingdom Viridiplantae; phylum Streptophyta; class Magnoliopsida; order Sapindales; family Rutaceae; genus Citropsis; species Citropsis articulata. Next base: position 20,604 of record JASUUH010000062.1, read on the forward strand.
CCGTTGTCCGAACTGTCGAATCGAGAAGAAAGACAAACGGATTTGATTTTCTCCAACCGTTATCCGTTCAATTCTGTAAACGCAATAAACAGCAACGGATTTCCAGCTTTACGCCAGCCGCTGACCGAATAATTCTGTATGGTTACCAACACAACGGTCATCCGATTCTCAACTTAGCTTGCTTAACGCCTGTAATTCTTCAACTCGCAAACGGCTAACCGTTTTCCCTTAAACGGTGATCCGTTTAGAGGCAGCAAGCTCGAAAACCTGATTTCTTGGAAAATTAATTTTGTTTTAGACTTTGAGAGATTAAAATACGTAGTTCCCTAGGGATTCGACCTGGTCTCACAATTTCTACAATTTTATTTAGGTGAATCAGTATTTGTTTCGAGAGCTTCAACAACCTCCGTCAGCCTCCCACTGGGCACACGAGGACCCTCGAAAAGACCGTACCCATTTCTCGACGACCGTAACCCCTCAAACCCCTCCCAACCCCTCGGACTAAAGGCTATAGCCCACCGCCCTTGGTGACTATTTCACGCGGCCACTGGCATTTCTTGTCAATGTAGGGCAGGCTTCTGATCGTAGCCTCCCACTGGACACACGAGGACCCTCGAAAAGACTGTACCCATTTCCGACGCCCCTCCCCAACTCCCGCAGACCAAAGGCTATAGCCCACCGGCCTCAGTGACTATTTCCCGCGCCACTGGACATTTCTTGCCATTTTAGTCAGCCTCGACAGTAGCCTCCCACTGGGCACGCGAGGACCTCAAAAGACTGTACTCCATTTCCGACCCAGAGCCCCGAACGCCCCTCCCAAACCCCCGAGGACCAAAGGCTATAGCCCACCGCCTCGCGATTATTTCACGCACTGCCACTGGACATTTCTTTCCATTTTAGGGCAGGCTGACTGTAGCCTCCCACTGGGTACACGAGACCCTCAGAAGACTCAGACTCCATTTCCACGCACCAGAGTCCCCAAACCCTCCCCAACCCCTCATGGACCAAAGGCTATAGCCCACCGCCTCCGTGACTATTTCCTGTGGCCACTGGCATTTTTGCCATTTTAGGGCAGGCCTCCTGACTGTATCCTCCCATTGTGGCACACGAGGACCCTCGAAAAGACTGTACCCATTTCCGACGCACTGTAACTCAAACACCTTCCCAACCCCTGGGACCAGGCTTATAGCCCACCGCCTTGGCGATTATTTGACGCGCCACGCTGGCATTTTTTGCATTTTAGGCATGTGCTTGACCGTAGCCTCCCATCCGGGCACACGAGGACCCTCAAAAGACTGCACTCCATTTCCGACGAACAGAACCCCAAACCCCTCCCAACCCCTCATGACCAAAGGCTATAGCCCACCGCCCTGTGACTATTTCACGCTGCGCCTGGCATTTCTTGTTATTGTAGGCAGGCCTGACCGTAGCCTCCCACTTGGGCACACGAGACCCCTCGAAAAGACCCGGCTGGACATTTCTTGCCATTTTAGGGCAGGCTCGATCAGAGCCTCCCACGGGTACACGAGGACCCTCAGAAGACTGTACCCATTTCCCATGCCCAGAGCCCCAACGCCCCTCCCAACCCCGAGGGCCAAAGGCTAGCCCACCGGCCTCGGCGATTATTTCACGCGCTGCGCGCTGGACATTTCTTTTTCCATTTTGGGGCAGGCTTGACCAGAGCCTCCCACTGGGACACGAGGACCCTCAGAAGACTGCACCCATTTCCGACTCACTGTGAGCCCCAAACCCCTCCCAACCCCCGCTGGGACCAGGCTATAGCCCACCGCCTCCGTGACTATTTCCTGTTGCGCGTCACTGGCATTTCTTGCCATTTTAGGCAGTGCCTCGACTGTATCCTCCCATTGGGCACACGAGGACCTCGAAAAGACTGCACTCCATTTCCACGCACTGTAACCCCAAACACCTCTATTTGACGCTACGCTTGGCATTTCGCCATTATTAGGCTTCTGACCGTAGCCTCCCACTGCACACGAGGACCTCGAAAAGACTGCACCCATTTCGACGAATGAACCCCAAACCCTCCCCAACCCTCATGACCAAAGTATAGCCCACTGCCTCGTGACTATTTCACGCGGCCATTGGCATTTCTTGTTATTTTAGGGCAGGCCTGACTGTAGCCTCCCACGGCACACGAGACCTCGAAAAGACTCACTGCTGGACATTTCTTGCCATTTTAGTGTGCTTCGATCAGTAGCCTCCCACCGGGTACACGAGGACCCTCAGAAAGACTGCACCCATTTCCATGCCCAGAGACCCCGAACGCCTCCCCAACCCCTGGACAAAGGCTCTAGGCCACCGCCCGCCGATTATTTCACGCTGCACCGCTGGACATTTCTTGCTATTTTAGGCAGGCTTGACCGTAGCCTCCCACTGGGCACACGAGACCCTCAGAAGACTGTACCCATTTCACCACCGTGAGCCCCATGACACCTTCCCCAACCCCTCATGGGACCAGTCTATAGCCCACCGCCTCGTGACTATTTGACGAGCTACGCCACTGGCATTTCTTGTTATTTAGGCAGGCTGACCGTAGCCTCCCACTGGGCACACGAGGACCCTCCTAAAGACTATACCCATTTCCGACGACCAGAGCCCCCCAAAACCCCCCCCAACCCTCATGGACTAAAGGCTATAGCCCACTGCCTCCGGACTATTTCCGTGTTGCGCCACTGGTATTTCTTGCCATTTTTAGGGCAGGCCTCGACCGTAGCCTCCCATCAAGTACACGAGACCTCGAAAAGATTGTACCCATTTCCGATGCCCAGAGACCCCGAACGCCCCTCCCCAACCCCCGCGGACCAAAGGCTATAGCCCACCGGCCTCGGCGACTATTTCACGCGCTGCGCCGCTGGGCATGTCTTGCCATTTTAGGGCAGGCTTCTGACCGTAGCCTCCCACTGGGCACACGAGGACCCTCGAAAAGACTGTACCCATTTTCGACGACCAGAGCCCCCTAAACCCCCTCCCAACCCCTCATGGACCAGGCTATAGCCCACCGCCTTGGTGACTATTTGACGAGCTACGCCTGGCATTTTCTTGCCATTTTAGTATGTGCTTCTGACCGTAGCCTCCCACTTGGCACACGAGGACCTTCTTAAAGACTATACCATTTTCCGACGACCAGAGCCCCCAAAACCCCCTCCCCAACCCCCGCGGACCAAAGGCTATAGCCCACCGGCCTCCGTGACTATTTCCGTGCGCTACTGGTATTTCTTGCCATTTTAGGCAGGCCTGACCGTAGCCTCCCACCGGGCACACGAGACCTCAAAAGATTGTACATTTCGATGCCCAGAGACCCCGAACGTCCTTCCCAACCCCTGCAGGGACCAAAGCTATAGCCCACCGCCCCATGATTATTTCACGCACAAGGCCATTGGCATGTCTTGCCATTTTAGGGCAGGCTTTGATCAGAGCCTCCCATGGCACACGAGGACCTTCAAAAGACTGTACCCATTTCCACGACCAGAGCCCCTCAAACCCCTCCCAACCTCATGGACCAGCAGGTTATAGCCCACCGCCTCATGACTATTTCACGCGCTGAGTCACTGGCATTTCTTGTTATTTTAGGGCAGGCTTCTGATCGTAGCCTCCCACCGGGCACACGAGGACCTCGAAAAGACTGTACCCATTTCACCACCACTGTGCCCCTGTAACTTCCTCCCAACCCTCATGGACCAAAGGCTCTAGGCCACCGCCTCAACGATTATTTCACGCGCGCTTGGACATTTCTTGCCATTTTAGGCATGTGCTTTGACCGCAGCCTCCCACTGGGTACACGAGGACCTCCAGAAGACTGCACTCCATTTCACGACCAGAGCCCCAAACCCCTCCCAACCCCTCTGACCAAAGCTATAGCCCACCGCCTCAAAGGACTATTTCCCGTGTCACTACTGGCATTTCTTGCCATTTTAGGTAGGCCTGATCGGAGGCTCCCACTGGGCACACGAGGACCCTCGAAAAGACTGTACCCAATTCCTGACGACTGAGAGACACCGAACGCCCCTCCCCAACCCCCGCGGACCAAAGGCTATAGCCCACCGGCCTCGGCGACTAATTCACGCGCTGCGCCGCTGGGCATTTCTTGCCATTCTAGGGCAGCCTTCTGACCGTAGCCTCCCACTGGGCACACGAGGACCCTCGAAAAGACTGTACCCATTTCCGACGACCAGAGCCCCCGAAACACCTTCCCCAACCCCCTCGGACCAAAGGCTATAGCCCACCGGCCTCGGTGACTATTTGACGCGCTACGCCGCTGGGCATTTCTTGCCATTTTAGGGCAGGCTTCTGACCGTAGCCTCCCACTGGGCACACGAGGACCCTCCTAAAGACTATACCCATTTCCGAGGACCAGAGCCCCCGAAACCCCCTCCCCAACCCCCGCGGACCAAAGGCTATAGCCCACCGGCCTCCGTGACTTTTTCCCGTGCTGCGCCGCTGGGTATTTCTTACCATTTTAGGGCAGGCCTCTGACCGTAGCCTCCCACCGGGCACACGAGGACCCTCGAAAAGACTGTACCCATTTCCGATGCCCAGAGACCCCGAACGCCCCTCCCCAACCCCCGTGGACCAAAGGCTATAGCCCACCGACCTCATGATTATTTCACGCCACGCTGGCATGTCTTGTCATTTTAGTGTGCTCGATCAGATCCTCCCACTGGGCACACGAGGACCTTCGAAAAGACTGTACCCATTTCCGACGACCAGAGCCCCCGAAACCCCCTCCCCAACTCCCGTGGAACAAAGGCTATCGCCCACCGGCCTCGGCGACTATTTCACGCGCTGCGCCGCTGGGCATTTCTTGCTATTTTAGGGCAGGCTTCTGATCGTAGCCTCCCACTGGGCACACGAGACCCTCAAAAGACTGACCCATTTCCCACGACCACTGTGGCCCCTGTGAACTTCCTCCCAACGCCTGCATGACCAGGCTATAGCCCACCGCCTCAAGTGACTATTTCACGCGCTGCTGACATTTCTTTTATTTTAGGCAGGCTTCCGATCAGAGCCTCCCACCGGGCACACGAGGACCTCCAGAAGACTGTACCCATTTCCATGACCACTGAGCCCCCAAACCCTCCCAACCCTCATGGACCAAAGGCTATAGCCCACCGCCCTGACTATTTCCAGTGCTTGGCATTTCTTGCCATTTTAGGCAGGCTCGATCAGAGCCTCCCACCGGGCACACGAGGACCCTTGAAAAGACTGTACTCCAATTCCCGACGACCAGAGACCCCGAACGCCCCACCCCAACCCCTCATGGACAAAGGCTATAGCCCACTGCCTCCTGATTAATCCACGCGCCACTGGCATGTCTCATTTTAGGCAGGCTTCTGACCAGCCTCCCATCTGGCAAACGAGACCTCAAAAGACTGTACTCCATTTCCACGCACTGAGCCCCTCAAACCCCCTCCCAACCCTCATGGACCAAAGGCTATAGCCCACCGGCCTCAAGTGACTATTTCCGTGTTGCCACTGGCTGGCATTTCTTACATTTTAGGCAGGCTTGACCGTAGCCTCCCCCTAGGCACACGAGGACTCTCGAAAAGACTGCACTCCATTTCCCACGACTGAGCCCCCAAACCCCTCCCAACCCTCATGACCAAAGGCTATAGCCCACCGCCTCAAAGGACTATTTCCTGCATTGGCTGGCATTTCTTGTTATTTTAGGGCAGGCTTGACCGTAGCCTCCCACTGGGCACACGAGGACCTTCGAAAAGACTGTACCAATTACGACGACCAGAGACCCCGAAAGCCCAACCCCAACCCCCGTGGAACAGTTGCTATCGCCCACCGCCCTTGGGCTGACTATTTCACGCTACATGCGCCAAGATTTCTTGTTATTTTAGGGTAGGCTTCTGATCAGTAGCCTCCCACTGGGCACACGAGGACCCCGAAAAGACTGTACTCCATTTCTCCCACTGTGGCCCTTAACTTCCTCCCAAACCCCCGCTGGGACTAAAGGCGATAGCCCACCGCCTCAAGTGACTATTTCACGCCATGCGACGCTGCACATTTCTTGTTATTTTAGGCAGTGCTTGACCAGTAGCCTCCCACTGGGCACACGAGGACCTCCAGAAGACTGTACCCATTTCCGACGACTGTGAGCCCCTCAAACCCTCCCAACCTCATGGACCAAAGGCCATAGCCCACCGCCTCATGACTATTTCCGTTGCGTCACTGGCATTTCTTGCCATTTTAGGGCAGCCTCTGACTCAGAGCCTCCCACTCACACGAGGACCTCGAAGACTGTACCCATTTCTCCGACCACTGAGCCCTCAAACACCTTCCCAACCCCTCGGACCAAAGGCTATAGCCCACCGGCCTTGGTGACTATTTGTCGCGCCACGTCACTGGCATTTTTGCCATTTTAGGCGTGCTCGACTGTAGCCTCCCACTGGGCACACGAGGACCTCCTAAAGACTATACCCATTTCCGAGACCAGCCCTCAAACCCCTCCCAACCCTCATGGGACCAAAGGCCATAGCCCACCGCCTCCGTGACTTTTTCCTTGCGCCACTGGTATTTCTTACCATTTTAGGGCAGGCCTGACTGTAGCCTCCCACCGGGCACACGAGGACCTCGAAAAGACTGTACCCATTTCCATGCCCAGAGACCCCTGAACGCCCTCCCAACCCCTGCTGGACCAGCACATAGCCCACCGACCTCGCTGACTATTTCACGCTGCGCCACACTGGCATGTCTTGTCATTTTAGGGCAGTGCTTCGACCAGATCCTCCCAATCGGGCACACGAGGACCTTCGAAAAGATCGTACCATTTCCGACGACACTGAGCCCCAAACCCCTCCCAACTCCTGTGGAACAAAGGCTATCGCCCACCGCCTACATGACTATTTCACGCGCCATGCGTCACTGGGCATTTCTTGCTATTTTAGGGCGTGCTTGATCAGAGCTCCCACAGGGCACACGAGGACCCCTCGAAAAGACTGCACTCCATCTCACCCACTGTGGCCCCAGAACTTCCCTCCCAACGCCTCATGGGACCAGGCCATAGCCCACCGCCTGTGACTATTTCCCACGCGCTTGTCACTGGACATTTCTTGCCATTTTAGGGCGTGCTTCTGATCAGAGCCTCCACTGGGCACACGAGGACCCTCCCAGAAGACGTACCCATTTCCACACTGTGAGCCCCCAAACCCTCCCAACCCCCCATGGACCAAAGGCTAGCCCACCGCCTCAAGTGACTATTTCCTGTGGCCGTGTCACTGGCATTTCTTGCCATTTTGTGTGCCTCGACTGTAGCCTCCCACTGGGCACACGAGGACCCTTGAAAAGACTGTACCAGATGCCGACGACCAGAGACCCCGAACGCCCCTCCCCAACCTCAAGGACAAGGCAGTTATAGCCCACCGCCTTGACATTCCACGCGCCTGTATGTCTTGGCATTTTAGGCAGTGCTTCTGACCGTAGCCTCCCATCGGGCAAACGAGACCTCGAAAAGACTGACCCATTTCCGACGCACTGCAGAGCCCCCAAACCCTCCCCAACCCCTCATGACCAGCAGCCCACCGCCTCAAAGTGACTATTTCCTGTGCTGCGCCACTGGCATTTCACATTTTAGGCAGGCTTCTGACCGTAGCCTCCCACTCAGGCACACGAGGACCCTCGAAGACTGTACCCATTTCACGACTGCAGAGCCCCCCAAACCCCTCCCAACCCCAAGGGACCAAAGGCTATAGCAGCCACCGGCCTCAAGTGACTATTTCCTGTTGCGCATTGGCATTTCTTTTGCCATTTAGGCAGTAAGCTTTGATCAGAGCCTCCCATCAAGGGTACACGAGACCTTCGAAAGACTGACCCATTTCCGACCACTGAGCCCCCAAACCCCTCCCCAACCCCTGTGGAACAAAGGCTATCGCCCACCGCCCTGGACTATTTCCACGCTTAATCGCTGCATTTCTGTTATTTTAGGCAGGCTCTGACCAGCCTCCCACTAGGCACACGAGGACCCCTCGAAAAGACTGTACCCATTTCTCCACCCACTGTGGCCCTGCAACTTCCTCCCAAACCCCACTGGACCAGCATAGTAGCCCACCGCCTCAAGTGATTATTTCCACGCGTTGCCATGACACTGACATTTCTTGTTATTTTAGGCAGGCCTGACCAGTAGCCTCCCACTCAAGTACACGAGGACCTCAGAAAGACTGTACTCCATTTCCGACGCACCGTGAGCCCCAGCCTCAACCCCTCCCAACCCCCGCATCGCACTGTGCGCACAGCCCACCGGCCTCTGACTATTTCCTGTTGCGTCACAGCATTTCACATTTGTAGGCAGTGCTCTCCATCAGTAGCTCCCACTCGCACACGAGGACCATCAAAGATCAGCACTCTAATCCGACGCACTGTGAGACCCCGAACGTTTCTCCCAAACCCCATGGACAAAGGCTATAGCCCACTGCCCCTCTGACTAATTAATCCACGCACATTGGCATGTCTTGCTATTTTAGTAGCAGGCTCGACTGCAGCCTCCTGACTGGCACACGAGGACCCTCAGAAGACTGCAGACTTTCCGGATTTACCCAGAGTTCTCAAACCCCATCCCCAACCCCTGTGGACCAAGGCTACAGCCCACCGCCTTGACTATTTCCACGCGCCGCTGACATTTCTTGTTATTTTAGGTGCTTCGATCAGAGCCTCCAACTGGAAACACGAGACCTCAGAAGACTGCACCCATTTCACGACTGTAGCCCCAAACCCCCTCCCCAACCCCTGTGGAACAAAGGCTATCGCCCACCGCCTCAAGCTGACTATTTGCTACGTACTGGATATTTCTTATTTTAGGCAGTGCTGATCGTAGCCTCCCAATGGGGCACACGAGGACCCTCAAAAGACTGCACTCCATTTCCTACGCACTGCAGGCCCTCAGAATCCCCCTCCCAACCTCATGGGACTAAAGTCTATAGCCCACCGGCCTCGCTGATTATTTCCACGCTGGCCACTGACATTTCTTATGATTTTAGGCAGTGCTTCACTGTCAGAGCCTCCCACTGGGCACACGAGGACCTCCAGAAAGACTGTACCCATTTCTCGACGACTGAGCCCCCAAACCCCTCCCCAACCCCTCATGGGACCAAAGGCTATAGCCCACCGGCCTCAAAGGACTATTTCCTGTGGCCGCGTGTCATGGCATTTCTTGCCATTTTAGTGTGCCTCCTGACTGAGCCTCCCACCTGGGCACACGAGGACCCTTGAAAAGACTGCACCCAATTCCACCACTGTGAGACCCCAACGCCCCACCCCAACCTCATGGACAAAGTTATAGCCCACTGCCCTGACTAATTTCCACTGCGTGGCACATGTCTTGGCATTTTAGGCGTGCTTCTGACGTAGCCTCCCACTGGGCAAACGAGGACCTCGAAAAGACTGTACCCATCTCACGCACCAGAGCCCTCAAACCCCTCCCAACCTCATGGGACCAGGCTATAGCCCACTGCCCTGATTATTTCCTGCAAGGCGCCTGGCATTTCTTGTTATTTTAGGGCAGGCTTGACCGTAGCCTCCCACTAGGCACACGAGGACCCTCGAAAAGATCAGACCATTTCCCACGACTGAGCCCCAAACCCTCCCAACCCTCAAGGACCAAAGCGCTATAGCCCACCGCCTCAAGTGACTATTTCCTGTGCGCTACTGGCATTTCTTCACATTTTAGGTGTGCTTGACCGTATCCTCCCATCACACACGAGGACCTTCAAAAGACTGTACCCATTTCCGACCACTGTAGCCCCAAACCCTCCCCAACCCCTGTGGAACAAAGGCTATCGCCCACCGCCTCATGATTATTTCACGCCATGCGCCATACATTTCTTGCTATTTTAGGCAGGCTCTGATCGTGAGCCTCCCACCGGGCACACGAGGACCCTCAAAAGACTGCACCCATTTCCGCACTGTGCCCCCAACTTCCCTCCCAAACCCTCTGGACCAAAGGCGATAGCCCACCGCCTCAAGTGATTATTTCACGCGACGCTGACATTTCTGTTATTTTAGGGCAGGCTCCGACTGTAGCCTCCCATGGCACACGAGGACCTCCAGAAGACTGTACCCATTTCCTCGACTTCACCAGAGCCCCAAACCCCTCCCAACCCCCCAGCACCAAAGGCTATAGCCCACTGCCTCAAAGTGACTATTTCCGTGTTGGCCACTGGCATTTCTTGCTATTTTAGGCAGCCTCAGAGCTTCCCATCGGGCACATACACGAGGACCATCGAAAAGACTGTACCCAATTCTGACGACCAGAGACACCGAACGCCTCCCAAACCCCTCTGGACAAAAGGCTATAGCCCACCGCCTTGATTAATTCACGCACTGCGCCACTGGGCATGTCTATTTTTAGGCGCTCTCACCGTAGCCTCCCACTGGGCACACGAGGACCTCAGAAGACTGCACCGATTCACCACTGAGCCCCCAAACCCCATCCCCAACCCCTGTGGACCAAAGGCTATAGCCCACCGCCTCTGATTATTTCACGCACCGCTGACATTTCTTGCTTATTTTAGCAAGCTTGACCGAGCCTCCAACTGGGAAACACGAGGACCTCCAGAAGACTGTACCCATTTCACGACTGTGAGCCCCAAAACCCCTCCCAACCCCTGTGGAACAAAGGCTATAGCCCACCGCCTTGCTGACTATTTCCACGCGCGCCACTGGCATTTGTTGTTATTTTATGGCATGCTTCTGATCGTAGCCTCCCACTGGGCACACGAGGACCTCAAAAGACTGTACTCCATTTCCTACCCACCAGTGGCCCTGAACTTCCCTCCCAACCCCCTCATGGACTAAAGTCTAGCCCCACCGGCCCAAGTGACTTATTTCACGCACAAGGCCATTGACATTTCTATTTTAGGCAGTGCCTGACCGAGCCTCCCACTGGGCACACGAGGACCTCAGAAGATCGTACCCATTTCCTCACGCACTGTGAGCCCTTAAACCCCTCCCCAACCCCTCAACTAGCACATAGACCACGCCTTGTGGACTATTTCCTGCGCTGCGCCACACTGGCATTTCTTGCTATTTTAGGCAGGCCTGATCAGTAGCCTCCCACCGGGCACACGAGGACCTCGAAAGACTGCACCCACCTGGACGACTGAGACCTCAACGCCCCTCCCTAAACCCCCTGGATAAACGGCTATAGCCCACCGCCTCGGCGATTAATTCACGCTACGCCTGCTGGCATGTCTTGCATTTTAGTGTGCTTCTGACCGTAGCCTCCCATCGGGCACACGAGGACCCTCAGAAGACTGCACCCATTTCCGACGATCGAGCCTCAAACCCCATCCCCAACCCCTGTGGACCAAAGGCACATAGCCCACCTGCCTCATGATTATTTCACGCGCATGCCAGCATGTCTTGCTATTTTAGGCAGTGCTTCGACCGAGCCTCCCACTGGCACACGAGGACCTCCAGAAGACTGTACTCCATTTCCGACGACTGTGAGCCCCCAACCCCCTCCACAACCCCCGCTGACTAAAGGCTATAGCCCACTGCCTCAAAGTGATTATTTCCGTGCGCCACTGGCATTTCTTGCCATTTTAGTGTGCTTGACTGATCAGAGCCTCCCACCGGGCACACGAGACCCCTAAAAGACTGTACCCATTTCACCACTGAGCCTGAAACCCCATCCCCAACCCCTGTGGACCAAAGGCTATAGCCCACCGGGCCTCATGACTATTTCACTGCGCTACTGGCATGTCTCACATTTTAGGGCAGGCTGCTGACTGTAGCCTCCCACTGCACACGAGGACCCTCCAGAAGACTGTACCCATTTCATGACCAGACTTCAAACCCCTCCCAAACCCTCATGACCAAAGGCTATAGCCCACCGCCTCTGACTATTTCCTGTGCCACGCCATTGGCATTTCTTGCCATTTAGGGCAAGCCTTGACCGTAGCCTCCCACTGGGTACACACGAGCACCCTCAAAAGACTGCATCCATTTCGACGACCGTGAGCCCCAAACCCCATCCCCAACCCTGTGACCAGCACATAGCCCACTGCCCTTGGTTTATTTCATGCCACGCTGCCATTGGCATGTCTCATTTTAGGGCAGGCTTGACCGTAGCCTTCCACCTGGCACACGAGGACCCTAGAAAAGACTGTACCCATTTCCATGCCCAGACCCCAAACGCCCTCCCAACCCTCGGACCAGCACATAGCCCACCGCCCGCATGACTATTTCACTGCGCTACTGGGCATGTCTTGCTATTTTAGGCAGGCTTCTGATCAGTAGCCTCCCACCTGGGCACACGAGACCTTCAAAAGATCAGACCCATTCTCCACGACCACTGAGCCCCCAAACCCTCCCCAACCCTCTGGGAACAAAGGCTATCGCCCACCGCCTCGACGATTATTTCTGCCGCTGCCATTGGCATTTCTTGCCATTTTAGGGCAGTGATTCTGATCAGAGCCTCCCACCTGGGCACACGAGGACCCTCGAAAAGACTGCACCCATTTCCACCACTCAGGGCCCCTGTAACTCCCCTCCCATCCTCTGGACCAAAGGCTCTAGGCCACCGCCTCGACGACTATTTCCACGCATGCCCTGGCTGGACATTTCTTGCCATTTTAGGCAGTGCTGACCAGAGCCTCCCACTGGGCACACGAGGAACTCAGAAGACTCAGACTCCATTTCCACGACTACTGAGCTCCCTCAAACCCCTCCCCCAACCCCCGTGGACCAGCACATAGCCCACCGGCCCTGTGACTATTTCCTGCTGCGCCATCGGGCATTTCTTGTTATTTTGTAAGGCCTCGACTGTAGCCTCCCACCTGGGCACACGAGGATCCTCAAAAGACTGTACCCATTTCCGACGACTGAGCCCCTCAAACCCCGCCCCAACCCCCGTGGACCAAAGGCTATAGCCCACGGGCCTCATGACTATTTCCTGCTACTGTGTCACTGGCATTTTTGTTATTTTAGTGGCAGGCTTCTGACCGTAGCCTCCCACTGGGCACCCGAGGAGCCTCGTATAGACTGTACCCATTTCTCACGACCTGTAGCCCCGAACCCCTCCCAACCCCTGGGACCAAAGGCTATAGACCACCGGCCTGACTATTTCCTGCGCCATGGCATATTCTAGCCATATTTTAGGCAGGCTTCTGACCAGAGCTCCCACTCACACGAGACCTCGAAAAGACTGTACCCATTTCGACGCCTGCAGAGACCCGAACGCCTCCCAACCCCTGACCAGCACATAGCCCACCGCCGGGCTGACTATTTGACGCGCTGCGCCGCAGGACATTTCTTGGCATTTTAGGGAAGGCTTCTGACCGTAGCCTCCCACTGGGCACACGAGGACCCTCGAAAGGACTGTACCCATTTCCTATGACCAGAGCCCCCGAAAACCCCTCCCCAACCCCTGCGGACCAAAGGCTATAGACGGCCTCCATGACTATTTCACGCCAGCTGCACTGTGGATTTCTTATTCTAGAGCAGGCCTGACCGTAGCCTCCCACTGGCACACGAGGACAAACGAAAAGACTGTAACCATTTCTCGACGCCTGAGACCCGAACGCCTTTCCAACCCCCATGACCAACGCCATAGCCCACCGACGGGCCATTAATTCACGCTGGCTGGCCACTGGCATGTTCTTATTTGGGCAGGCTTCTGACCAGAGCCTCACCACCGGGCACACGAGGACCCACGAAAAGACTGTACCCATTTCTCGACGACTGTGAGCCCCAAACCCCTCCCCAACCCCTGTGGACCAAAGGCTATAGCCACGGGCCCCATGATTATTTCACGCCTGCGCCACTGGCATTTCTTGCTATTTTAGGCAGGTTCTGACCGTAGCCTCCCATCTGGGCACACGAGACCTCAGAGACTGCACTCCATTTCTCACGACCAGAGCCCCTAAACCCCTCCCCAACCCCATGACCAAAGGCCAGGACCACCGCCCTCTGACTATTTCCGTGTTGCGTCATTGGCATTTTGCCATTCTAGGGCAGTCTTCTGACCGTAGCCTCCCACCTGGGCACACGAGGACCCCAAAAGACTGTACCCATTTCACGCCCAGAGACCTGAACGCCTTCCAACCACAAGGACCAACGGCTATTGCCCACCGCCTCATGACTAATTCACACGCTACGCGCCACTGGCATGTCTTGCCATTTTAGGGCAGTGCTCGATCAGAGCCTACCATCTGGGCACACGAGGACCCTCAGAAGACTGTACCCATTTCACGACTGAGACCCCTTAACGCCCTCCTCCCAACCCTCGGGACTAAAGGCTATAGCCCACTGCCTCATGACTTAATTCACGGCGGCCACTGGCATGTCTTGCCATTTTAGGGCAGTGCTCATCAGTAGCCTCACCACTGGGCACACGAGGACCCTCAGAAGACTGTACCCATTTCCGCACGCCAGACCCCCTAAACCCCTCCCAACCCTCATGGACTCAAAGGCTATAGACCACCGCCTCATGACTATTTCCGTGTTGCGCATTGGCATTTTGATTTGTGGCAGGCTCTGACCGTAGCCTCCCATCAAGTACACACGAGGACCCTCGAAAAGACTGTACATTTCCGACGCCCAGAGCCCCTGAACGCCTTTCCAACCCCTCATGGACCAACGGCTATAGCCCACCACTGCGGGCGATCTATTTCACCATTATTCATATCTTGCCATTTTAGGTGGCTTCGACCGTAGCCTCCACTGGGCACACGAGGACCTCCAGAAGACTGTACCCATTTCCACCACTCAGAGCCCCGAACCCCTCCCCAACCCCGCTGGACCAAAGTAGCCCACCGGCCTCATGATTTATTTCCGTGCTTGCCATGGCATTTCACATTTTTTAGGGCAGGCCTGATCAGAGCCTCCCACCGGGCACACGAGGACCCTCAAGAGACTGTACCCAATTCTGACGACTGTGAGACCCCGAACGCCTCCCCAACCCTCAAGGGACCAGGCTATAGCCCACCGGCCGCTGACCGATTCCACGCACAACACATTGGGCATGTCTTCATTTTAGCAGGCCTGACCGTAGCCTTCCACTGGGCACACGAGGACCTCAGAAGACTGTACACCATTTCCATCGACCACTGTGAGCCCCCGAAAGCCCTCCCTAACCCGGCGGACTAATGGCTATAGCCCACCGCCTCTGATTATTTCCCTGCGCCACTGGCATTTCTTGCCATTTTAGCAGGCTTCGACTGTAGCCTCCCACCGGGCACACGAGCACCCTCAAAAGATCACTCCATTTCCTACCCACTGAGCTCCCCAAACCCCATCCCAACCCCTGTGGACCAGCACTATAGCCCACTGCCTCATGATTATTTCACGCTGGCACTGGCATGTCTTGCCATTTTAGGGCAGGCTCGATCAGTAGCCTTCCACGGGCACATGAGGACCTCGACAAGACTGTACCCATTTCTCATGACCAGAGCCCCCGAACCCCCTCCCCAACCCCTGTGGGACTGTGAGGCTATAGCCCACGGCCCCATGACTTATTTCCACGCGCTGCGTCACTGGCATTTCTTGCCATTTTAGGCAGGCTGACCAGAGCTCTCCCATCAAGGCACACGAGGACCCCTCGAAAAGACTGTACCCATTTCCGACGCCCAGAGACCCGAACGCCCTCCCAACCCCGCTGGACCAACGGCTATAGCCCACCTGCCTCTAAGGATTATTTCACGCGGCTGTCACTGGGTATGTCTTGCCATTTTAGGGCAGGCTTGATCAGATGCTCCCATCAAGCACACGAGGACCCTCGAAAAGACTGTACCCATTCACCACCACTGAGCCCTCAAACCCCTCCCAACCCCTGGGACCAGGCTATAGCCCACTGCCTTCAAGGCGATTATTTCACGCTCAAGGCCACAGCATTTCTTGTTATTTTAGGGCAGGCTTCTGACTGTAGCCTCCCATCGGGCATGTGGAGGACCTCAGAAGACTATACCCATTTCCTGACCACTGTGAGCCCCTAAACCCCTCCCAACCCCCGCAAGGATTTAAAGGCTATAGCCCACCGGCCTCAGTGACTATTTCCTGTGTTACGCTGGGGCATTTCTTGTTATTTTAGGCAGGCCTTCACCGAGCCTCCCACTGGGCACACGAGGACCCTCAAAAGACTCATACCCATTTCTCCACGCCCGAGACCCCGAACGCCTTCTCCCAACCTCATGGACCAAAGGCTATCGCCCACCGGCCCTAAGAACTATTTCACGGGCCACTGGCCACTGGGCATGTTCCATTTTAGGGCAGGCTTCACTGATCAGAGCCTCCCACTGGGTACACGAGGACCCTGGTAAAGACTGTACCCATTTACGACGACTGAGTTCTCGAACGCCTCCCTAACCCTCATGGCCAAACGCCTATAGCCCACCGCCTCGATTATTTCCACGCGCCACTGGGCATTTCTAGCTATTTTAGGCAGTCTCTGATCAGTAGCCTCCCAATC
Organism: Citropsis articulata; assembly: GCA_030449925.1. Taxonomy (NCBI): domain Eukaryota; kingdom Viridiplantae; phylum Streptophyta; class Magnoliopsida; order Sapindales; family Rutaceae; genus Citropsis; species Citropsis articulata. The sequence continues at coordinate 37,033 of JASUUH010000062.1, forward strand.
GGGTACACGAGGACTCTCAAAAGACTGTACCCATTTCTGACACCTGTAGCCCCCTGAACGCCTCTCTCCCAACCCTCATGGACCAAAGCCATATAGGCCCACCGCCTCGATTATTTCCACGCTACACCTGGCTTGGCATGTCTTGCTATTTTAGGGCCTGAATCAGTAGCCTCCCACTGGCACACGAGACCCTCGAAAAGACTCAGTACCCATTTCACGACCAGAGCCCCTCAAACCCCTCCCCAACCCCCCTGTGGAACAAAGGCTATAGCCCACCGCCTTCGGCGACTATTTCCACGCGCCACTGTCATGTATTTCTTGCTATTTTAGGCAGGTTTCTGACCGAGCCTCCCACCTGGCACAAGACCCTCAAAGAGACTGTACCCATTTCCGACACCCAGACCCCCCGAACCCCCTCCCCACCCCCCCCGGACCACACGCTATAGCCCACCGGCCTCGGCGACTATTTCACGCGCTGGCATCAAGTATGTCTTGCATTTTAGTAGCAGTGCTTCTCACCGTAGCCTCCCATCGGGCACACGAGGATCCTCGAAGACTGTACCCATTTCCGATGACCGTAGAGCGCAAACCCTCCCCAACCCCCCCCACGGACTAAAGGCTATAGCCCACTGCCCTGACTATTTCTGTTGCGCCTGGCTGGGCATTTCTGTTATTTTAGGCAGGCCACTGACCGTAGCCTCCCACTGACACACGAGACCCTCGAAAGACTGTAGACCTCACGACCAGAGCCACTAAACCCACTCTAAAACCCCTCCCAACTCCCCTGGACTAAAGTAGCCCACCGCCTGTGACTATTTCCTGTGTTGCGCTGGCATTTTCTTGCCATTTTAGGGCAGGCTGACCGTAGCCTCCCATCGGGCACACGAGGACCGGCTGAAAAGATCTGACCATTTCCGACGCACCGTGAGCCCTCAAACCCCTCCCCAACCCCTGTGGACCAAAGGCTATACCCACCGCCTGGGCATGACTATTTCACGCCAGCGCCATTGGCATGTCTCTATTTTAGGCAGGCTTCCGACTGTAGCCTTCCACCGCACACGAGACCCTCGACAAGACTGCATTTACTCACCCACCGTGAGCCCCTGCAACCCCCTCCCAACCCCTGCAGGACTAAAGGCAATAGCCCACGGCCTCGGGCGATTATTTCACGCGCTGCACTGGGCATTTTTCCATTTTAGGCAGTGCTTGACTGTAGCCTCCCACTGCACACGAGGACCCTCGGAAAAGACTGTAGACCCATTTCCGAGGACCAGAGCCTCAAACCCTCCCCAACCCCTCATGACCAGGCTATAGCCCACGGCCTCAAGCGATTATTTCACGCCATGCTACTGGCATTTCTTGCTATTTTAGTGTCAATCAGAGCCTCCGACCGGGCACATGAGGACCTCAGAAGACTATACCCATTTCCTCACGACCAGAGCCCCGAAACCCCTCCCAACCCCTCATGATTTAAAGGCTATAGCCCACCGGCCTCAGTGACTATTTCCCGTGTTACGCCGCTGGGCATTTCTTGCCATTTTAGGGCAGGCCTCTGACCGCAGCCTCCCACTGGGCACACGAGGACCCTCAAAAAGACTGTACCCATTTCCGACGCCCAGAGACCCCGAACGCCTCTCCCCAACCCCCGCGGACCAGTACAGCCCCACCGCCTTGCAACTATTTCACGTGCACACTGGCATGTCTTGCCATTTTAGGGCAGTGCTTCTGATCAGAAGCCTCCCACCTGGGTACACGAGACCTCAGAAGACTCACCCATTTACGACCAGAGCCTTAACGCCCTCCCCAACCTCATGGGCAAACGCTTATAGCCCACCGCCTCGGTGATTATTTCACGCGCTTACGCCTAAGCATTTCTAGCTATTTTAGGGCAGTCTTCTGACCGTAGCCTCCCACTGGGGACACGAGGACTCTCGAAAAGACTGTACCCATTTCTGACACCCAGAGACCCCGAACGCCCCTCCCAACCCCTCATGGACCAAAGGCTATATAGCCCACCGCCCGGCGTGACTATTTCACGCGCCACTGGCATGTCTTGTTATTTTAGTGTGCTTCGACTGTAGCCTCCCACTGGGCACACGAGACCTAAAAGACTGTACCCATTTCGACGCACTGAGCCTCAAACCCCTCCCAACCCCCGTGGAACAAAGGCTATAGCCCACCGGCCTCGTGATTATTTCACGCTGCGCCGCATTGGTATTGCTATTTTAGGGCAGTCTTCTGACCGTAGCCTCCCACTGGGCACGCGAAGACCCTCGAAAAGACTGTACCCATTTCCGACACCCAGAGACCCCGAACGCCCCTCCCCAACCCCCGCGGACCAAAGGCTATAGCCCACCTGCCTCGGCGACTATTTCACGCGCTGCGCCGCTGGGCATGTCTTGCCATTTTAGGGCAGGCTTCTGACCGTAGCCTCCCACTGGGCACACGAGGATCCTCGTAAAGACTGTACCTATTTCCGATGACCAGAGCCCGCGAAACCCCCTCCCCAACCCCCACGGACTAAAGGCTATAGCCCACCGGCCTCAGTGACTATTTCCCGTGCTGCGCCGCTGGGCATTTCTTGCCATTTTAGGGCAGGCCACTGACCGTAGCCTCCCACTGGGCACACGAGGACCCTCGAAAAGACTGTACCCATTTCCGACGACCAGAGCCCTAGAACCAACCTCCCCAACCCTCATGACTAAAGGCTATAGCCCACCGGCCTCAGTGACTATTTCCCGTGCTGCGCCGCTGGGCATTTCTTGCCATTTTAGGGCAGGCTTCTGACTGTAGCCTCCCACTGGGCACACTAGGACCGTCGAAAAGACTGTACCCATTTCCGACGACCAGAGCCCCCGAAACCCCCTCCCCAACCCCCGTGGACCAAAGGCTATAGCCCACCTGGCCGGGCGATGACTATTTCACGCTGCTGTCCACTGGCATTTCTTGTTATTTTAGGCAGTGCTGATCGTAGCCTCCCACTGGGCACACGAGACCGAAAAGACTGTACCCATTTCCACCACCAGTGGCCCCAGTAACTTCCTCCCCAACCTGCATGGACTAAAGGCTCTAGGCCACCGGCCTCGACGATTATTTCACGCGGCCATGGGCTGACATTTCTTGCCATTTTAGTGGCAGGCTTCGAATCGTAGTAATTCCCCAATCGGGCACACGAGACCTTCAAAAGACTGTAGACCCAATTCACCCACCAGAGCCCCTAAACCCCATCCCCAACGCCAGGACCAGCACAGCCCACCGCCCCATGATTATTTCACGCCATGCTACTGGCCTGGCATGTCTTGCCATTTTAGGGCAGGCTTCTGTCCGTATCCTCCCACTGGGCACACGAGGACCCTCGTAAAGACGGGACCCATTTCCACGACTGAGAGCCCCCAAACCTCTCTCCCAACCCCCGCGGACTAAAGGCTATAGCCCACCGGCCTCAAAGGATCATTTCCGTGCACTGGCATTTTTTTGCCATTTTAGGCAGGTGCCTGACCGTAGCCTCCCATCTGGCACACGAGGACGCCTGAAAAGACTGTACCATTTCCCACGACCCCTGCAGAGCTGCACGCTTCTCCCAACCCCCAAGGACCAAAGGCTATAGCCCACCGCCCCATGATTATTTCACGCACGCTGGCATGTCTTGCTTATTTTAGGGCAGGCTTTGATCAGAGCCTCCCACTGGGCACACGAGACCCCTAAAAGACTGTACTCCATTTACTCGACGACTCAGAGCTCTCAAACCCCTCCCCAACCCTCTGTGGACCAAAGGCTATAGCCCACCGGCTCCTGGCGATTATTTCACGCTACTGGCCATTGGCATTTCTTGTTATTTTAGGGCAGGCTTCTGACCGAGCCTCCCACCTGGGCAAATGAGGGACCTCAGAAGACTGCACTCCATCTCGACGACCCGAGCCCCCGACACCCCTCCCAACCCCCCATGGGATCTAAAAGCCCATTGCCCACCGGGCCTCTGACTATTTCCTGTTGCGCCACTGGCATGTCTTTGCACATTTTAGGGCGTGCTCGGACCAGAGGCCTCCCATCACACGAGGACCCTCAAAAGACTGCACTCCATCCACGACTCACTGTGAGCCCCTAAACCCCTCCCCAACCCCCGCTGGACGAAAGGCTATAGCCCACCGCCTCAAGGACTATTTCCGTGTTGCACTGGGCATTTCTTGCTATTTTAGGGTGTGCCTCGACCGAGCCTCCCACCTCGGGCACACGAGGACCCTCGAAAGACTGTACCCATTTCCGACGCCCAGAGACCCCGAACGCCCTCCCAACCCCGCATGGACTAAAGTTATTATAGCTCACCGGCCTCGGCGACGGTTTCACGCGCTGCGCCAACTGGCATGTTCTTGCTATTTTAGGGTGGCTCACTGAGCCTCCCACTGGGCATACACGAGGACCCCTAAAAGACTGTACCCATTTCACCCACTGAGCCCCCTCAAACCCCTCCCCAACCCCTGTGGACCAGTACAGCCCACCGCTCCCATGATTATTTCACGCATGCGCCGCTGGCATTTCTTGTTATTTTAGGGCAGGCTTGACCGTAGCCTCCCATCCTGGGCACATGAGGACCCTCAGAAGACTGTACCCATTTCCCGACGACCTTGAGCCCCGACACCCTCCCAACCCCCGCATGGATCTAAAGCCTATTGCCCACCGGCCTCAAAGTGACTATTTCCTGTCACGCTGGCATGTCTTTGCCATTTTAGGCAGGCTTCGACCGTAGCTCCCACCGGGCACACGAGGACCCTCGAAGACTGTACCCATTTCCACGACCAGAGCCCCGAACCCTCCCCAACCCCTCTGGATTTAAAGGCTATAGCCCACCGGCCTCAAGTGACTATTTCCGTGTTGCCATGGCATTTCTGCTATTTAGGTAGGCCTGACCAAGAGCCTCCCATCGGGCACACGAGGACCCTCGAAAGACTGTCCCGATGCCGACGAGACCCCAACGCCTCCCCAACCCGCTGGACCAGCACATAGGCCCACCGCCCCATGACGGTTTCACGCGATGCGCCACAGCATGTCTTGCCATTTTAGGCAGGCTTCTGACCAGAGCCTCCCACTGGGCACACGAGGACCCTCAGAAGACTGTACCCATTTCCCGACAACCAGAGCTCTCAAACCCCTCCCAACCCCGCTGGACTAAAGGCTATAGCCCACCGGCCTCAAGGACTATTTCTCGTTGCGCCTGGCATTTCTCGCCATTTTAGGCCAGGCGTCTGACCAGAGCCTCCCACCGGGCACACGAGGACCCTTGAAAGACTGTACCCATTTCCCACGACCGTGAGACCTCAAACACCTTCCCAACCTCATGGGACCAAAGCTACAGCCCACCGCCCTTGACTATTTGACGCCCACGCCACTGGGCATTTCTTTCCATTTTAGGCAGGCTTCACCAGTCTCCCCACTGGGCACACGAGGACCCTCGAAAAGACTGCACTCCATTTCTGACGCACCAGCACCCAAACCCTCCCAACCCCACGGACTAGGCTATAGCCCACCGCCCTGTGATTATTTCACGCGGCCACCGGGCATTTCTTGTCATTTTAGGCAGGCCTCTGATCGTAGCCTCCCACGGGCACACGAGACCTCGAAAAGACTGTACCCATTTCCCATGCCCAGAGCCCTTAACTTCCCTCCCAACCCCTCATGGGACCAAAGGCTCTAGGCCACCAGCCTCATGATTATTTCACGCACTACCGCTGATATTTCTTGCCATTTTAAAGGTGATTCTGACCATAGCCTCCCACTGGTACCCGAGGACCCCTCGAAGACTGCACCATTTCGACGCACCAGAGCACCAAACCCCTCCCCAACCCCTCAGGACCAGCACATAGCCCACCGCCCTCTGATTATTTCACGCTACATGGCATTTCTAGTTATTTTAGGGCGTGCTCAATCAGCCTCCCATCGGGCACACGAGACCCTCAGAAGATCTGTACCCATTTCTGCCCACCAGAGCCCCCGAAAGCCCCTCCCCAACCCCCTGACCAGTGCTATAGCCCACGGCCTCAGTGACTATTTCCGTGCTGCGCTGGCATTTCTTGCCATTTTAGGGCAGGCTTTGACTGTAGCCTCCCACTGGCACACGAGGACCTCGAAAAGATCAGACCTCCATTTCCCGACGCCCAGAGACCCGAACGCCTCCCAACCCCTGTGGACCAGCACATAGCCCACGGGCCTCAAGGATTATTTCACGCGGCCAAGGCCACAGTAGGGCATTTCTTGTTATTTTAGGTGGCTTCTGACCGTAGCCTCCCATCAAGCACACGAGGACGCCAGAAGACTGTACCCATTTCCTTCGACTGCAGCCTCAAACCCTCCCAACCCCGGCGGACTAGCACAGCCCACCGCCTCAAGTGACTATTTCCTGCAGGGCTGTAGGCATTTCTTTCCATTTTAGGGCAGTGCTTCTCGACCGTGAGCCCCCACCGGGCACACGAGGACCCTCTTAAAGACTATACCCTTTTCCGCCGACTGAGCCCCAAACCCCTCCCAACCCCTGTGGGACCAAAGGCTATAGCCCACGGGCTCCCCATGATTATTTCACGCCATGCGCCAGCAGTGGCATTTCTTGTTATTTTAGTGCGTGCCTGACCGTAGCCTCCCACTGGGCACACGAGACGCCTGTAGAAGACTGTACCCATTTCCTTCCGACTGAGCCCCTGAAACCCCTCCCAACCCCGCGGACTAAAAGCTATAGCCCACCGGCCTCAGCTGACTATTTCCAAGTTGCACTGGCATTTCTTGCCATTTTAGGCAAGCTGACCAGAGCCTCCCACTGGGCACACGAGGACCCTCGTAAAGACTGTACCCATTTTCGTCGACCAGAGACCCGGAACGCCCCTCCCCAACCCCCGCGGACCAAAGGCTATAGCCCACCGGCCCCATGATTATTTCCCCACGCACAAGGCCATTGGCATGTCTTGCATATTTTAGGGCAGGCTTCCTGACAGAGCCTCCCACTGGGCACACGAGGACCTCGAAGACTGTATCCATTTCACCACCAGAGCCCCTCAAACCCTCCCCGACCCCTCTGTGGACCAAAGGCACATAGCCCACCGGCCTCGGGCGACTATTTCACGCACAAGGCCATGGCATTTCTGCTATTTTAGTGGCAGCCTTTCTGACCGTAGCCTCCCACTGGGCACACGAGACCCTCAGAAGACTGTATCCATTTCACGACTGAGCCCAAACCCCTCCCAACCCCCTGTGGGACCAGGCTATAGCCCACTGCCCCATGGATTATTTCCCACGGCTGCGCCTGCTGGCATTTCTTTTGCTATTTTAGGCAGCCTCTGACCAGTAGCCTCCCACTGGGCACACGAGGACCCCTCAGAAGACTGTACCCATTTCCGCACGGACCAGAGCCCCTAAACCCCTCCTCAACCCCCGCGGACCAAAGGCCATAGCCCACCGCCTCAAGTGACTATTTCCTGTGTTGCGCACTGGGTATTTCTTGTAATTTTAGGCAGTGCTTCTGACCGTAGCCTCCCACTAATCACACGAGGACCTCGAAAAGACTGTACCCATTTCTGTGACGCCCAAGAGCCCCTAAAACCCTCCCCAACCCCCCGTGGACCAAAGCTATAGCCCACTGCCTCATGATTATTTCACGCACAAGCGCCTGGTAAGCATTTCTTGTTATTTTAGGCAGGCTGACTGTAGCCTCCCATCGGGCACATGAGGACCTCAGAAGACTGCACTCATTTCCACGCACTGAGCCCCCTGACACCCCTCCCAACCCTCATGGACGAAAGGCTATTGCCCACCGCCTCAAGTGACTATTTCCGTGTTGCGCCTGGGCATTTCTTGCCATTTTAGGGCAGGCTTCTGACCGTAGCCTCCCACCGGGCAAACGAGGACCCCCAAAAGACTCAGACCCATTTCTCGACGCCCAGAGACCCGAACGCCTCCCCAACCCCTCATGGGACCAAAGGCTATAGCCCACCGCCCTCATGACTATTTCACGCTACTGCGCCACAGGTCATGTTATTTTAGGGCGTGCTTTCACCGTAGCCTCCCACTGGGCACACGAGGACCCTCGAAAAGACTGCACTCCATTTCCGACGCACTCAGAGCCCCTCAAACCCTCCCCAACCCCTGTGGGACCAAAGGTTATACCCACTGCCTCGGCGATTATTTCACGCACGCCATTGGCATTTCTTTCCATTTTAGGCAGGCTTGACCAGAGGCCCCCCATCCTGGCACACGAGGACCTCGAAAAGACTGTACCCATTTCCGACCCACTGTGAGCCCCCTGCTAAACCCCTCCCAACCCCTGACCAAATATAGCCCACCGCCTCGGCGACTATTTCCACGCGCACGTCACTGGCATTTCTTGTTATTTTAGGGCAGTGCTTCGACCGTAGCCTCCCTGGGCACACGAGGACCCTCAGAAGACTGCACCCATTTTCGCCGACCAGTGAGCCCCTCAAACCCCTCCCCAAAGCAGTGATTCTGACCATAGCCTCCCACTGGCACCCGAGGACCCCGAAAAGATCAGTACTCTATTTTCGACGGCCGAGCTCTCCTAAACCCCCGCTGGACTAACGGCCATAGCCCACCGCCCTTGACTTATTTCACGCGCTGCGCCATTGGCATTTCTTGTCATTTTAGGTAGGCCTCTGACCAGCTCCCCATCGGGCACACATGAGGACTGCCGAAAGATCAGACTTCCATTTCCCGACGCCCAGAGCCCCTAGAACTTCCCTCCCCAACCCCCGCTGGACAAAAGGTTTCTAGGCTACTGCCTCGGGCTGATTATTTCACGCCTGCGCCATTGGATATTTCTCTTGCCATTTTAGGTGCTGACGTAGCTCCCCATCGGGCACACGAGACCTCGAAAGACTGTGACCCATTTCCCACGCACTGTGAGCCCCCAAACCCCTCCCAACCCCTCAGGACCAGGGCTATAGCCCACTGCCCCATGATTATTTCACGCGCGCCATGGCATTTCTTGTTATTTAGGGCAGGTGCTTCACTGTAGCCTCCCATCAAGGGCACACGAGGACACCTCAGAAAGACTGTACCATTTTCTTGCCGACTGCAGCCCCTCAAACCCCCTCCCCAAAGCAGATTCTGACCATAGCCTCCCACTGGCACCCGAGGACCTTAAAAGACTCAGACCATTTTCGACGTGCCAGAGCCTCCCAAACCCTCCCCAACCCCTCATGACCAACGGCAATAGCCCACCAGCCTCAAAGACTATTTCCTGTTGCGTCTGGTATTTCTTGACATTTTTAGGGCATGTGCCTCCCACCCAGAGCCTCCCACTCACACGAGACCTCGAAAAGACTGACTCCATTTCCATGACCAGAGCTCCTAAACCCTCCCAACCTCATGACCAAAGGCTATAGCCCACCGCCTCATGGCGATTATTTCACGCGGCGCCACTGGCATTTCTTGCTATTTTAGGGCAGCTCTGACCGAGCCTCCCACCGGGCACACGAGGACCCTCAGAAGACTGCACTCCATTTCCACGACAGAGCCCCTTAAACCCCTCCCAACCCCAAGGACTAGGCTATAGCCCACCGGCCTCATTGACTATTTCCCTGCTGCTCACTGCTTGGCATTTCTTGTAATTTTAGGGCAGGCTTCCCACCGTAGCCTCCCACTAATCACACGAGGACCTCAAAGGACTGTACCCATTTCAGACGCCCAGAGTCTCCTGAACCCTCCCCGACCCCTCTGTGGACCAGCTATAGCCCACCGTGCCTCCATGACTATTTCACGCGCTACCGCTTGGTATTTCTTGCCATTTTAAGCATGTGATTCTGACCATAGCCTCCCACATTTGCACCCGGGAGGACCCTCAAAAAGATCAGACCATTTTCGACGGCCGTGAGCCTCCTAAACCCTTTCCCCAACCCTCATGGGACTAACGGCTATAGCCCACCGGCCCTATGGTGATTATTTCCCGCTGCGCCAAGCATTTCTGCACATTTTAGGGGCAGTGCTTGACCAGTAGCCTCCCACTCGGCACACGAGACCCTCAAAGACTGCACTACCATTCTCGACCACTGAGCCCCTAAACCCCTCCCCAACCCCTCTGTGGACTATTATAGCCCAATCGCCTCGGTGACTATTTCCGCACAAGAGCTGGGTATTTTTGCCATTTTAGGGCAGCCCTCGACTGTAGCCTCCCACCGGGTACAAGAGGACCCTCGAAAAGATCAGTACCCATTTCGACGCCCAGAGCTCCTTAACTCCCTCCCAACCCCCGCTGGACTAGGCTATAACCCACCTGCCCTTGGTGATTATTTCACGCGCCACGCCACTGGGCATGTCTTGCTATTTTAGGCAGGCTTGACCATAGCCTCCCATCAAGGGCACACGAGACCTCGAAAAGACTGCACTCTATTTCTTGACGCAACAGAGCCTCCCAAACCCCCTCCCCAACCCCGCTGCATACAAAGGCTATAGCCCACCGCCCCTCATGATTATTCGACGCTTACGCCATGGGCATTTCTTGTCATTTTAGTGGCAGGCCTCCTGATCAGAGCTCTCCCACGGGGCACGCATGACCCCTCGAAAAGACTGTACCCATTTCTCTGGCGACCAGTGAGCTCCCTAAACCCCTCCCAACCCTCATGACTAGCATATATAGCCCACCGCCTCGGTGATTATTTCACGCTGCGTCACTGGTATTTCTTGCCATTTTAAAGGTGATTCTGACCATAGCCTCCCACTGGCACCCGAGACCTCGAAAAAGATCAGTACTCATTTTCGACGGCCAGAGCCTCCTAAACCCCTCCCAACCCTCAAGGACTAACGGTATAGCCCACCGGCCCGGTGACTATTTCTCGCTACTGCTTGGCATTTCTTGCCATTTTAGGCAGGCTCGACCAGAGTCTCCCACTGCACACGAGGACCCTCAAAAGACTGTACCCATTCTCAGACGACTGTGAGCCCTCTAAACCCCTCCCCAACCCCTGTGACCAGCACAGCCCACCGGCCTCGGATTATTTCCTGGCACATGTAGCTGGGCATTTCTTGCCATTTTAGGCAGCCTGATCAGAGCCTCCCACCGGTACACGAGGACCCCTAAAAGACTGCACCCATTTCTGACGCCCAGAGCCCCTGCCCGGCATGATTATTTCCCACGCACCTACTGGGAATGTCTTGTATTTTAGTGGTGCTTTCGACCATAGCCTCCCACTGGGCATGTGAGGAACTCGAAAGACTGCACTCTATTTCACGACTGTGAGCCTCAAACCCCTCCCCAACCCTCATGGACAAAGGTTATAGCCCACCTGCTCAAGGCGATTATTTGACGGCTACGTCATTGGCATTTCTTGTCATTTTAGGCAGGTACTGATCCAGCCACCACGGAGCAAGGCACACGAGACCCTCAAAAGACTCACCCATTTCCGCCCTCCCCAACCCCTCGTGAGACCAAAGGGCTATAGCCCACCTGCCTCGACGACTATTTCACGCTACTACCGGGTATTTTCACATTTTAGGGCAGGCCTCGACCTCAGTAGCCTCCCATCACACGCGAGGACCTCAAAAGACTGTAGACCCATTTCCGACTCACAGAGCCCCCTAACGCCCCTCCCTAACCCCGAGGGCCAAAGGCACATAGCCCACCGCCCATGATTATTTCACGCCACCATGGACATTTTCTGTCATTTTAGGCAGTGCTTCACCAGAGCCTCCCACTGGCACACGAGCACCCTCAGAAACTTACTCACCATTTCCGATTTAGCTCCTCAAACCTCCCCCAACCTCATGCGACTAGGCTGCAGCCCACCGCCTCCGTGACTATTTCCGTGTTGCCACAGCATTTCTTGCCATTTTAGTGCAGGCCTCTGATCGAGCCTCCCACTGGCAACGAGGCCCCTCGAAAAGACTGTACCCATTTCCGAGTCCAGAGCCCCCGAAAGCCCCTCCCCAACCCCCGAGGCCAGCACAGCCCACCGCCTCATGATTATTTCACGCGCTGCGCCTGCTTGGACATTTCTTGCCATATTTTAGGGCAGGTGTGCTTGACCGTAGCCTCCCATGGGTACACGAGGAACCTCAGAAGACTGTACCCATTTCACTGACTCACCGAGCCCCTCAAACCGCCTTCAACCTCATGGATCAAGGCTATAGCCCACCGCCTCAGGATTATTTCTCACATGGCCAGGGCATTTCTTGCCATTTAGGGCAGGCCTCTGACTGTAGCTCTCCCATCAAGGCACACGAGACCCTCAAAAGACTGTACCCATTTCCGATGCCTGTCAGAGACCCCGAACGCTTCTCCCAACCCTCAAGGGACTAAAGGCTCTAGGCCACTGCCTCACCGATTATTTCACGCAAGGCCATGGACATTTTCTTGCTATTTTAGCAGGCTTGACTGTAGCCTCCCACTGGGCACACACGAGGACCTCAGAAGATCTGTACCCATTTCCTGACGCACTCAGAGCCCCCTAAACCCCTCCCAACCTCTGCTGACTAAAGGTCAGAGTTCACCGCCTCATGACTATTTCCTGTTGCGCCAAGGCCATTGGCATTTCTTTGTCATTTTAGGGCAGGCTTCTGATCAGTAGCTCCCACGGGCACACGAGACCTCGAAAAGACTGTACCCATTTCCGACGCCTCCCAACCCCCGCAGACCAAATGCTATAGCCCACCGCCTCGACGACTATTTCACGCGGCTGCTACCGCTTGGCATTTCTTCACATTTTAGGGCAGGCCCTGACCGAGCCTCCCACTGGGCACGCTGAGGACCCTCGAAAGGACTGTACCATTTCCACTCCAGAGCCCCCGAACGCCTTCCTCCCAACCCCGAGGGCCAAAGCATAGCTCACTGCCCGCGATTATTTCATCGCCAATACCACTGGACATTTCTTGCCATTTTAGGGCAGGTGCTTCGACAGAAGGCCCCACTGGAACACGAGGACCCCTCAGAAGATCAGACCCATTTCCCGACCACTGTGAGCCCCTCAAACCCCTCCCAACCCTCATGATCAGGGTATAGCCCACCCAAGATCGCGATTATTTCGTGTTGCGCTGGCATTTTCTTGCCATTTCAGGCCAGCCCCCTGACCGTACCCTCCCACTGGGCACACGAGGACCCTCGAAAACACTGTACCAAATTCCGATGCCCAAAGACCCCGAACCACCCTACCCAACCCCCGCGGACCAAAGGCTCTAGGCCACCGCCCGCTGATTATTTCACGCTACGTCACTGGTATTTCTGTTGCTTTAGAGTGTGCCTGACCGTAGCCTCCCACTGGGCACACGAGGACCCTCGAAAAGACTCAGACCGATTTCTGCCGACCAGAACCCCTTCAAACCCTCCCAACCCCTCGGACCAGGCCATAGCCCACTGCCTCCGTGACTATTTCCCGGTATACTGGCTGGCATTTTGCTATTTTAGGGCAGGCTTCTGACCAGTAGCCTCCCACTGTACACGAGACCCCGAAAAGACTGTACCCATTTCCGACGCCAGAGACCCGGAACGCCTTCCCAACCCCTCAAGGATTAGCAGCAGTATAGGCCCGCCGCCTCGGCGATTATTTGACGCTGGCCACGCCATGGACATTTCTTGTCATTTTAGGTGGCTTGACCGTAGCTCCCATGGCACATGAGGACCGAAAAGACTGCACTCCATTTCTCGACGACCAAAACCCCAAACCCCATCCCCAACCAATCAAGGGACTAAAGTTATAGCCCACCGCCTCAGACTATTTCACGCGCTGCGCCACTGGGCATTTCTTGGTATCGTAGGTATGTGGCCTGATCAGCCTCCCACGGGCACACGAGGACCCTCGAGAAGACTTTACCCATTTTCGACGCCCCTCCCAACCTCTGCAGAGACCAAAGGCTATAGCCCACCGCCTCGACGATTATTTCACGCGCTGCGCTGGGCATTTTTCACATTTTAGGCAGGCTTTCGACCGTGAGCCTCCCATCTGGGCACGCTGAGACCCTCAGAAGACTGTACCCATTTCCGACTCCAGAGCCCCGAACGCCCTCTCCCAACCCCCGAGGGCCAAAGGCTAGTAGCCCACCGGACTCATGATTATTTCACGCGCGCCCTTGACATTTCTTGTTATTTAGGGCAGGCTTTCTGACCGTGAGCCTCCCACCTGGGTACACGAGGACCTCAGAAGACTGTACCCATTTCCGACGACTGTGAGACCCCTTAACGCCTCCCAACCCCACGGACAAAGGCTCTAGGCCACCGCCGATTATTTCGGTGCTACTACTGGACATTTCTTGCCATTTTAGGGCAGGCTTCTGATCAGGCCTCCCATCGGGCACACGAGGACCCCTCATAAAGGTTGTACCCATTTCCGACGACCTAAAGCCCTCAAACCCCTACCCAACCTCATGACCAGTTATAGCCCACTGCCTGCGTGACTATTTCCGTGTCACGCTGGCATTTCTTGCCATTTTATGTGCCCGACTGTAGCCTCCCACTGCACGCGAGGACCCTCGAAAAGACTGTGTACCGAGCCTTTCCACTCCAGCCCCCGAACGCCTCCTCCCTAACCCCGAAATAAAGGCCATAGCCCACCGCCCGCGATTATTTCACGCGGCGCCAAGTCACTGACATTTCTTGTTATTTTAGGGCAAGCTTCCGACCGTAGCCTCCCACCGGCACACACGAGACCCTCAGAAGGTCATTTACTCCACTTCGACCCAAAGAAAGCCCCCGAAAACCCCTACCCAACCCCTCATGGACTAGCATAGCCCACCGGCCTCGGTGACTATTTCCACGCAACAAGGTCACTGGCATTTCTTGTTACCAGAGGGTGGCCCTGATCAGTAGCCTCCCACGGGCACACGAGGACTCGAGAAGACTTCTCACCCATTTTCACGCCTCCCCAACCCCGCAGACCAGAAAGGCTATAGGCCCACCGCCCGACGATTATTTCACGCGCTGCACTGGCTTTTTTTAGGTGCCTGATCGTAGCCTCCCACTGGCACGCGAGGACCTCAGAAGATCACTCTGACGACTGAGCCCCTCAAACCCCTCCCCAACCCTCATGGACTAGCTATAGCCCACCGGCCTCTGGATTATTTCCGTGCTGCGCTCAGCTGGCATTTCTTGCCATTTTGAGGCAGTGTGCCCACTGTAGCTCTCCCACTGCACACGAGACCTCGAAAAGATTACCCATTTCCGACGACCAGAGCCCCAAACACTCTTCCTAACCCCGCTGACCAAAGGCTATAGCCCACTGCAAGGCGACTATTCGACGCTACCACGCCACTGGCATTTCTTGCCATTTTAGGACAGGCTTCCGATCAGAGCCTCCCACTGGCACACGAGGACCTCGAAAAGATCTGTACTCCATTTCCGACGCACTGTGAGCCCCTCAAACACCTTCCCAACCCAACCTCATGGGACCAAAGGCCATAGCCCACCGCCTCGTGACTATTTCACGCTGCCACTGGCATTTCTTGCCATTTTAGGGTGTGCCCTGACCAGATCCTCCCACGGGCACACGAGGACCCTCAAAAGACTTCTTACCCATTTCCGACGCCCCTACCCAACCCCGCACCAAAGGCTATAGCCCACTGCCTCATGACTACTTCACGCTGTGCGTCATTGGCATTTCTTGCCATATTAGCGCAGGCCTCGATCAGAGCCTCTCCCACTGGGCACGCGAGGACCCTCAAAAGACTGTACCCATTTTCGACACCCAGATCCCTCGAACGCCCCGCCTAACCCCCGAGGACCAAAGGCTCTAGCCCACCGCCCCATGATTATTTCACGCCACGCTACACTGACACCTTGCATTTTAGGGCAGGCTTGACCGTAGCCTCCCATCATACACGAGGACCTCGAAAAGACTTTTACCCATTTCCGACGCCCCTCATCCAACCCCCGCACCAAAGGCTATAGCCCACCGGCCTTATAACTACTTCCACGCTACGCTGGGCATTTCTTGCCATTTTAGGGCAGGCCCTGACCGTAGCCTCCCACTGGGCACGCGAGGACCCTCGAAAAGACTGTACCCATTTCCGAGACCCAGAGCCCCCGAACGCCCCTCCCCAACCCCCGAGGGCCAAAGGCTATAGCCCACCGGCCTCGGCGACTATTTCACGCGCTGCGCCGCTGGGCATGTCTTGCCATTTTAGGACAGGCTTCTGACCGTAGCCTCCCACTGGGCACACGAGGACCCTCGAAAAGTCTGTACCCATTTCAGACAACCAGAGCCCCCGAAAGCCCCTCCCCAACCCCCGCGGACCAAAGGCTATAGCCCACCGACCTCGGTCACTATTTCACGTGTCGCCACTGGTATTTCTTGCTATTTTAGGAAGGCCTCCTGATCAGAGGCCTTCCATCGGGCACACGAGGACCTCGAAAAGACTGCACCCATTTCCGACGCCTGAGCCCTGTAACTTCCCTCCCAAACCTCAAGGACCAAAGGCTTATAGCCCACCGCCTTGTGACTATTTCACGCCATGCCACTGGCATTTCTTGCCATTTTAGCGCAGCCTCCTGACCGTAGCCTCCCACCGGGCACACGAGGACAATCGAAAAGTCTGTACCCATTTCTCGACGGCCGTAACCCCAACCCCCATCCCCAACCCTCACAACCAAAGGCTATAGACCACCGCCTCGGCGATTATTTCCACGCGCGCACTGTACATTTCTTGCTATTTTAGTGCTTGACCGTAGGGCTCCCACTGGCACGAGGACCTCAAAAGACTGTACTCCATTTCCGACACCTGAGCCTCCGAACCCCCCTCCCAAACCCCCGAGGACCAAAGGCTATAGCCCACTGCCTCATGACTATTTCACGCGCTGCGCCGGTGGACATTTCTTGCCATTTTAGGGCAGGCTTCTGACCGTGGCCTCCCACTGGGCACAAGAGGACCCTCGAAAAGACTGTACCCATTTCCGACACCCAGAGCCTCCGAACGCCCCTCCCCAACCCCCGAGGGCCAAAGGCTATAGCCCACCGGCCTCGTCGACTATTTCACGCGCTGCGCCGCTGGACATTTCTTGCCATTTTAGGGCAGGCTTGACTGTAGCCTCGTGACTGGGCACATGAGGACCTCAGAAGACTGTACCCATTCCGACGACCATAGCCCCCAAACCCCTCCCAACCCCTCAAGGACTAGGCTATAGCCCACCGGCCTCAGTGAATATTTCCCGTGCTGCGACGCTGGGCATTTCTTGCCATTTTAGTGCGGACCTCTGACCGTAGCCTCCCACTGGGCACGCGAGGGCCCTCAAAAAGACTGTACCCATTTCCGACGCCCAGACCCCAACGCCTCCCCAACCCCTCATGACTAAAGCCTATAGCCCACCGCCCCATGATTATTTCACGCACAAGGCCACATTGGCATGTCTCGCCATTTTACGGCAGGCTTATGACCGTAGCCTCCCACTGGCCACACGAGGACCCTCGAAAAGACTGCACTGATTTCGACGACCAGAGTCCCCTCAAACCCTCCCAACCCCTGTGGACCAGTACAGCCCACCGCCCTTGTGACTATTTCACGCGCTGCGTCACTGGGCATTTCTTGTCATTTTAGGGCAGGCTCTGACCAGTAGCCTCCCACGGGCACACGAGGACCCCTCGAAAAGACTTTACCCATTTCCAAGCCCTCCCCAACCCCGCAGAGACCAAAGGCTATAGCCCACCGGCCCGCCATTACTTCACGCTACTGGCCATTGGCATTTCTTGCCATTTTAGGCCGGCCCTGACCGTGGCCTCCCATGCACGCGAGACCCTCGAAAAGACTGTACCCATTTCCGACACCTGAGCCTCCCGAACGCCCCTCCCAACCCCCGAGGCCAGCACATAGCCCACCGCCCCATGATTATTTCACGCTACGGTGGACATTTCTTGCCATTTTAGGGCAGGCTTGACCTGTAGCCTCAAGACTGGGCACATGAGGACCTCAGAAGACTGCACTCCATTCCGACGACCATAGCCCCCCCAAACCCCACCCCCAACCCCCATGGACCAAAGGCTATAGCCCACCGCCTCAAGTGAATATTTCCTGTGCGCCGCTGGGCATTTCTTGCCATTTAAGTGCAAACCTCTGATCGTAGCCTCCCACTGGGCACGCTGAGGACCCTCAAAAGACTGTACTCCATTTCCGACGCCTGAGACCCCGAACGCCCCTCCCAACCCCTCATGGACCAAAGCCTATAGCCCACTGCCTTGGCGATTATTTCACGCACAAGGCCACTGGCATGTCTTGTTATTTTAGTATGTGCTTGACCGTAGCCTCCCATCACGCGAGGACCTCGAAAAGACTGTACCCATTTCCGAGGACCAGAGCCCCTAAACCTTCTCCCCAACCCCCGCGGACCAAAGGCTATAGCCCACCGGCCTCGGTGACTATTTGACGCGCTGCGCCGCTGGGCATTTCTTGCCATTTTAGGGCAGGCATTTGACCGTAGCTTCCCACTGGGCACACGAGGACCCTCAAAAAGACTGTACCCATTTCTGACGCCTAGAGCCCCCGAACGCCCCTCCCCAACCGGCCATGACCAAAGGCTAGACCACTGCCTCAAGGATTATTTCACGCGAGCGCGCTGGCATTTCTTGCCATTTTTAGCAGGCTTGACCGTAGCCTCCCATCCGACACGAGGAACTCGAAAAGATCTGTACTCCATTTCCGACCACTGAGCCCCGATACACCCTCCCCAACCCCGCGGGACTAGCATTATAGCCCACTGCCTGGGCGCTATTTCACGCTACGTGTCACTGGGTATTTCTTGCCATTTTAGGCAGTGCTCGACCGTAGCCTCCCACCGGCCACACTAGGACCCTCAAAAGATCAGAATATTTCCGACGACTGAGCCTCAAACCCTGCTCACAATCCTCATGACCAAGCGCTATAGCCCACCGGCCTCGGTGACTATTTCACGCGCTACGCCGCTGGGGATTTCTTGCCATTTTAAAGATGGATTCTGACCATAGCCTCCCACTGGGCACACGAGGCCCCTGGAAAGGACTGCACTCCATTTTGACGCACTGTAGCCTCCTAAACTCCCTCCCCAACCACCGCGGACCAAAGGCTATAGGCCACCGGCCTCAGTGACTATTTCCCGCGCTGCGCCGCTAGGCATTTCTTGCCATTTTAGGAAGGCCTCTGACCGTAGCCTCCCACTGGGCACACGAGGACCCTCGAAACGACTGTACCCATTTCCGACGCCCAAAGCCCCAGAACTTCCCTCCCCAACCCCCGCGGACCAAAGGCTATAGCCCACCGGCCTCGGCAACTATTTCACGCGCTACGCCGCTGGACATTTCTTGCCATTTAAGGGCAGGCTTGTGACCGTAGCCTCCCACTGGCCACACGAGGACCCTCGAAAAGACTGTACCCATTTTCGATGACCGGAGCCCCCGAAACCCCCTCCCCAACCCCGCGGACCAAAGGCTATAGGCCACCGGCCTCAGTGACCATTTCCCGCGCTGCGCCGCTGGGCATTTCTTGCCATTTTAATAAGGCCTCTGACCGTAGCCTCCCACTGTACACACGAGGACCCTCGAAAAGACTGTAGACTCCATTTCCGACCACTGTAGCCCCAAACCCCTCCCCAACCCCAATGGGACCAAAGGCTATGGCCCACCGCCCCATGACTATTTCACGCGATGGCCATTGGCATTTCTTGCCATTTTAGTGTGCTCGACCGTAGCCTCCCACCGCCACACGAGGAACCTCGAAAAGACTGCACTCCATTTCCGACCACTGTAACCCCGATACCCTCCCTAACCCTCATGGACCAAATGCTATAGCCCCCAAACCCCTCCCTAATTTTTTTTTTAACACACGTGTTTATTCAATCGATTAATGATAAGAATCAAAGAAAAGTACAAGTATTATCTCCGCCTAAAGAAATATCACAACCACATCAACAATCCACATGCATCACCCAAAGAGACTATAGAATCGCCACTTCAAGAATAACATGTCAAACCCCAAAATCTCACCACCAAGAAGAGTGACACTCTCACAAAGAAATTAAACCCAATAAAATTGTCACTACAATGAATGGTGAATCGAGAGAAAATAATATAGAAATACCACACACCTCACCAAGATGAAAGAAATATGCCCACAAATTAGAAATAATACGACCTCAAATAAATTACTAGTCAACCCAATTTATTTATTTATTTATTTTAATGCATCACTACATCTTAATAGCCCATATAACTAGCTTTTACTCAGACTATAGTTCTCAAAATCAAGAATGACTTTTATTAGACGAACGAGGCTGTGACATGGCTTAACAAAGAAAGGAAAATAGGAAACAAAATATATATGTTTGAGAAAATTTCAAGAACTTTTGAAAATTACAAGATGCTTTGTTTATTTATTGCTATTGTATATCCTTTTTTTCTTTTTTTTTTTTTCTTTTGAATTTTTTTATATGGCACAACTTTATTGAACAAAATAATTATTTATCCTTTTCTCAAACATGAATAGTGATGGAACTTGTATTATAATCGGTAATACTCCAAATTGGAGTGGGTCAGATGATAAGTTAACAAAGAAAAGTTTTTTTTTTTTTTTTTTGGGCTCAAAATGGCTAACTATGGATATTTTATAATGTGATGGCTTGAAAGGCTCAAACGGATCAAAGATGGCCTTCCATCGCCTCAGAGTTCTAAATAATCTTCATATCTACTAGTTAGTGGGCCTTAGATGCAACAACACACTTTTTTTTTTTTTACAAGGTTGACTTAAAGGAAATCTAGAGATCATGTATAAAATAATAAACTGCTAAGCTGCATGAATAATGGGCAAAAAGGGTTACTCTCCAAGAAAAATTAATAGGCTCAAAAACTCACTTGGAATTTAATTTGACATATGCATTCCTTCAAGCAACTCATATTTGTCCCCAACATCAACATATAGAATAGCAAACATGGTGTAACATCACTCAAGACCAAAGATAATACAAATACTAAAATTCAAAAGTCATCATATCATCCAATATAAAAAACTCACACAAAATTACCAAATATATTTTTTTTTAAACGAAATTCTACCCCCCAACCTATTCTAAACATAAAAAGAAAACATACATGCAGAAAAATTAAAGAAAAATGTCTGAATTTTTTTTTTTAAAAAGATGCGTTTCTAGAGTAACTACACTCCATATTCAGCCATCTTTGACTCAAAAACGTGAAAATGTATATTTATAAAGGAGAAGTCAAAAGAAAAGTTAAGAAAACAATTTTTTTTTTTTACTAAGAAGATGCTTTCAGAGTAACTACACCCATATTCAGCCATCTTCTACTCAAAATGGTTAGTTCTACAACAAAAATTAGTAAAACTTAACCAATATTCCACAATTGTCAACTATTCCTCCCCAACTCGAATGAAACATTGTCCTCAATGTTTGAAAGGAAAGAAGTAGAGTTTGAAGACATCACCGGTAAGAAAACACGTAAGAAAATATTTACAAACGAAGAGTTAAATCTAATTTGTACTTTATCATGGCCATCGTTACCATCATTATTTGAACATTCCAACACAACGTCCTGGATCCGTCTCGATCGATAAGCTTTGTAATGCATCAAGTAGCTCATTAGCAGATGTGCACAAATAAAGACTTTTTAATCGAGGAAGGAATGAAATAGGTTTTATTGCATGGTTAAGAAATGCGATAAAGCCATCATAAAAATTATTGACATTTAACAAACCGATGGGTTTCTGTGGATGTCTGGGATGGGCCCAAGATGCTAATGTGATTAGTGCCTCTAGAGTTGCAAGATCTCCTGGAAGGAAAATAAAAGCATCAGCATGATTTAGCATTTCAGTTATTCGTTCTTGCATACCTGAGACAACTAACTCTTCTCCAGTTGATGAGTTAGACAAACAGCCCAAAGGTTTTAGGATTGTTGGAATGATGCCTAACACTTGGCTCCCTCTGACATAAGCAGCTTCTGAGACCATTTTGGATAACCCTCGGTCACCTCCTCCATACACCAAGTGCAATTTTCTCTCTGCAATTTTCTTGAATTGTTCGCTGGGAGTAGCTGCCATTAGGATACTGCTCAAAAACAACTTGTGAGTGCACAATAACAAAAAATTATATTTAAAAACCTTGGTGACAACAGGTCACAACTGTGTATGAGGCATTATGTCAATTAACGCGTAAGGCACATGGCTCGAGAGTCAAAAAGAAAACAGTAAAAAGGAAAAGCAAAAACAATGATAACAAGAAAAATTATTACAAGCAATAATGCGAATGGTAAGATAACAGTAAAGTAAAAAGGATATCTATAGGTAGTTGCGACTGTGGCTCACATCTTCCTCTGGTTTTACGTCCAGAAACGGCTTGAACGCCCTCTATGGGTCGAGGATAGGCTTCCCATCCAGTTTTCTTACAAACTGGCAAACAGGGTCGTTTATAGTCAGATTCCCGAGATCAGATCGTGCACGCTCTTTCTCGAATAATGGCCATAATCGAGAATCGCTTTGTACGATCCACCGATGCGTTGCTTCAAAAGACAAAAGGATATTATCCAATGACTTTTATTCAAGCCATCCCTAATGAATTTAATCTTATCTTCCTCTGCTATCGCACACCATTCCTAAAGAATATGGTTTTTATTGCATATCGCTCGCACATTTATGACAAGCAATGAAAGTATTCGAGCTCGCTGCTTTTCTCGTGATAATTTCCTTTACCACAACCAGGCATGTATGCAATAAATTTAGAGGCAACTCACCGCCAAACGATTTTGGCCTCGATTAACCAAATGGATGTTAGCAGGTATGCCATTCTTCATAAGCAACGATGCGCTCAGATCGGGCTTTATAGATTGAAAAGAGTGCATTCTGAGGAAGTCAAGGAATCGCTTGTGAAGTTTTACTAAACTGCCTCCGTCCATGCCTTCGCCTCGTAATATCGCTATTGTGGGAAACCCAAGTAACCGACTTGATTGTCACGGAGCATCATATCCGCCTTCACCGGTGACAAACTCAAGCTCCAATTCCAGATCAAAAATTCCATCCTATTTCATGAGTTGTCTTTCTAGATCTTTAACGGAATACTAACTCAAGCGGTTGTAGATCCCAGACAGATGAAATTTACAAAATCAGATTCGCTTTCGAGATGAGTTTGATACGTGGAAGTGTTCTAATCGTGTACAAGAGGTAATCGTCTCATGATTAAAATGATAAGAGAAACTATAATGATTAAACAAACACACTTAAACAAAAATAATCAAAGAAAGAATAATCAAAAGAAAGAAAAGAATCAAATCAAATTACCGAAAAGAAAAGAAAACCTCAATTTAAACTCGGGTCACCAGTGATTTATTTCACCTCCTCCATGTGGTTGGTATTCTAGATATGGCTTTAATCTTGACCATTTACTTTAAAAGTAACGCCATTCATTTGATCCATAAATTCAATATCCCAATGAGGAAAAACAGATTGAACAACAAATGGGCAAAAACATCGAGAACGTGACTTTACCCTGGAATGGGTGCAAGCAAGAATTTAATAAAAGCACTTTCTCGACCGGAGTGAAAGATTTCATAATTGATTTTCTCATAATTTGCTTTGTCGTGAAAGACTTTTATTCGTTGTTTGTAAATCTTGGCCACTGTAATCTTCTTTTCGAGCCACTTGTTGCATGTCAAAATTGAATTTCGATGGCCCAAGACGCACGATGCCTCGAGTTTCGTGGTGATTCCGATGACGGGCTGAGTTCCTTTCTCGATGGCACCAGTTGTTCAACCTTGACTTCCATTTATTTGTGTCCATGGACGGTGCCGAGTCAAGTAGTGTATTGACCTCATCGATTGATCCACAATGTCAAAATCCAAACCAAAGTGAGTTAAACATGTTTGTAAAGGGTCATCGCTAAAGTTCGATGAAAATTATTATCAACTAATGTTTCTATTAAATCCACATCAACAATTCCATCATCCACAATGGAGGTTGTTTGGCAATGTTGAAAATATTGAGCTCCATGGTCATATTGCCAAAGGACAACCGATATTTCCAAATCCGCATTGAATGCGAGCATCGTTAGCCACAAGAAAGGCCCACCAGATAACGGGATGTGCTTTTCGAATCTCGACCGGTCGAGTGTCAATTACAATGAAATCAACAGGAAAATAAACTTGTCTACCTCGAATAAGCACGCCTCCACAATACCACGAGGTATTTTGTGGACCGATCCGCAAGTCAGAACACCACGGAGTTGGGTGTAATTCTCCCAAATCAAGTTTCACAACATGCAATAAGGCAACAGATTTACACTAGCTCCTAAATCCAACAAAGCATTCTCAATTGTGTGGTTCCCTATACTACATGAGATAGTGGGAGCCCGGATCTTTGAATTTTAGAGGCATTTTACGTTGGAGTATAGAATCAACATTTTCCGTTAAAAGGCCTTTTTCTCAACATGAATATTTCTTTTAGTGCATAGATCTTTAAGAAACTTGGCATACGATGGCACTTGTTTTATAGCTTCAAGCAAAGGGATGTTAACACTTACTGCTCAAGATTTCAAAATCTCACCGTGGATTTTCCTTCTTCCCTTTAGCTAACCTCCGAGGAAATGGAGCTGGGAATGTATTCTCGTGAGTTGGTTTCTTCTTTCTCCGTGACGGGTCCTCAAGATTCACAGTACAACTGAGTTGATTTTGGCATCTCCACTTTGTTATCGATTTCTTTCCCTTTCGCAAGGTCATGATAGCTTTGACCTTCCATACCGCTTAGGACTAGGCACTGTTGACTTGGAAATTTACCTTCTCAACGGTCATTGTCAAGGTTCGAATCAGCAAGTTGTCCCACCATTTTCTCGAGGTTTGAAATTGATTGGGCTCATGAGTCAAGCCCGCCTCATCTCAATTCGCAGCTTCATCAACGGTGCGGTTCACGCTCGATTCTAGAATGAGTAGAATTCTTGAAATTCGGAATGTATCCTCCCATGTCCGGTTTGAGAGTGGTTTGGGTTTGATTGTATGGTCTAAATGGTGGTGAGAGGCTCGAGGAATTTGAGGAATTTGAGGAATCGCGAGGTGGAGTCGTTGGTTCATTTTGTTGGAATCTCGAGACCATGAAAAATTGGGGTGGTCTCTCCATCCGTGGTTGTATGTATTGGAGTATGGGTTGTAATTTGATGGTTTTCATGACCCTATGGCATTGACTTGATCTGAATACGAGTCATAGTCATGTGGTTCGCTGAGTACCGTTCAGCACGATGCTATTCGCCGAGAAAGGCCTTCAACCATCTCTTTGACTTCTTTAATTCCCCGAGCTTGACTCGCCAACGTGAACCCTCATTAACTCCCTTAATTCTCCCGGTATTTCGAGTGATCGACCGCTGTTGGGAATTATCCGATTACGCGGAAGAATTCCCAATCCGATGCGCTTTTGGACATTAACCTCCTCCATCCGGTCGCCATTAGCCATTCTTGCACATGTGGCAATAATCCTCCAAAAAGTATTGGCATTGGTGCCATTTCAGCATTCCATGATGTGGGCACTTCAAGAGTAGCCCATTGAATCGCCTCCCATGCTTCAAAAATTGCTCGCCGCCCTTTGGGTAAATTTGAAATTTCCTCAATAGCATTGGTTTTATGAACTGGAAATATTTATTTAAAAATTTTGTTACCATTTGTTCCCATGATGTAATGCTATTAGCAGGCAATGTATTAAACCATGAACGAGCTCTATCCTTTAAAGAAAATGGGAATAATCTAAGTTTAACATCATCATCTGAAAAATTCTCATATTTAAAAGTCTGACAGATAGCATGGAAATCATTCAGATGATTATATGGGTCCTCATTTTCTAGGCCATAAAATGTAGGGAGACAATTTAGCACACTAGGTTTTAATTCAAAACTCCTAGCAGCTACATTTGGGTATCTGATGCATGATGTGCTCAAATTTGCTAAGGGACTAAAATAGTCCTTAAATGGCCTCTCCTGTGGTTCTGATTGTTGATTTTGCAAATCCATGTCAATTTTATTTTTAAAAGCGGTATGTTTATGTGTGCGAAGTGTTTTTTCTAACTCAAGGTCTAAAGGCTCAAGATTAGGTGATAATGACCTTCGACCACGCATACAAAGAACAAAATAAATGAAAATAAAAATAAACAGGAGGGAGAAATTTCGATACTAACCTTGTGACGTTGTTACAATCTTAATATGAAAATACACTCAATTGCTATAAGAAAAAGAAATTACGTGAAACAAATATTAACTAAAATTAAAATAAATTACAAAGAAAGATAACAAGATAAACAAAATTAAATTACAAAGAAAAATAATAGGAAAGTTAAATTACACAAATTTAAAGAAGAGAAAAAAAAATGAAATTATAAACTTAATTAAAATTTTTTAAAACGAGAAAAGGAGAAAAATAAAATTACAAGAAAATAACTAAAAAATTAATTCTATGAATTAAAATATTACCTCCCCGCAACGCGCCAAAAACTTGTTGTGCAAATTTTATTGAACTCGCAGTTTAAATCTAATCATTAGAATCAGATCAATGGTGACGAGTGTCGATCCCACGAGGAGGTTGATTTTAATTGTGTGTAGAATTAATTTTCTTTAGATGGGTGGTTGGATTTGTGGTGGAAATGATTTAGATTATACTTAGAATTTAAATCGAGACCATCATAGAAATTAAATTACAATGGCGGTGAATAAATTGAAATTGGAAACCATCGAGATAAAGCACTGGCATCCTGATCCGTGATCAACATGCTCCATGGGCCAAATATTCTATATTAATACAATTAAATCATGGGGATTCCACACACTCATGAACCACGCTCAAATAAGTATGGTGTTATATTGTCACAAATAATAATAACCTTGTACTAGGTGCCTTAACTGTATGTATCTAGACAAGACTATTATTATTTGCCATTTAAAAGTCAAAACAACCACAAATAATAGAGGAATAGAAAATAAATTTACCAAATAAAGCCCATGGAACATGTTGAGACTTCACCTTCAACCCAAGCTTAAAAGTAAATTAGCTACTCATATTTGAACTAGGGGTAAAATGGAAATTTATTAAAATACGTAGAAAATACAAGAAAGAGAAGGAATTACAAAATCTAAGCTTAGAAATGAATACAGTGATATCAAATTGTGGGGAAGCCCCCTTTTTATAGGTACATTGAGTGAATCATGACCATCGGATTAAAAACATTTGACGCCAGATTGCGCCATCATCAACAACAATGTACCACTATTTGAACAAAGAACACTATTTACACGCTCACACGGTTTGACCACTATTTGCACAAAGAAACCGGTTTTGCACAAGAATACTATTTGCACGCTCACACGGTTTGACCACTATTTGCACAAGAAACCGGTTTTGCACAAGAATACTATTTGTACAAAGACCATGAACAAGACTATACGTATGAATAGTTCCAGATATGTGAACAAAGTGACATTTTTCCTTTATGCTCCTCCTAAAGTTTTTGATCGTCCTGAGTTCTAATTTGACGTCAGATTTGATGTCTGATCACACGTTCATTGTGAAATAATAGTGATACCCATAAAATAAATAAAATACCTAATTATAATGAAACAATCTTAATTAAATAATAAAATACTTAAATAAATAAAAATAGCAATGTTAGTGAGACTCAAGTGTAAAATGACGATTTTCTCCTTTATAAATATACACTTTCTAACACTCAACAAAAGGCTATAGCCCACTACAGACTATTTCACACAAGCATTTCACATGAGGTGCTTCGACCGTAGCCTCCCACTCGGGCACACGAGGACCCTCGAAAAGACTGCACCCATTTCCGACTCACCGTGAGCCCCCAAACCCCTCCCCAACCCCGCATGGACCAAAGGCACATGGCCCACCTGACTCCTGGAGACTATTTCACGCGATGCGTCACTGGCATTTCTTTTCCATTTTAGGGCAGGCTTCTGACCGTAGCCTCCCACCGGCCACACGAGGAACCTCGAAAAGACTGTTCCTATTTCGGACTACTAGAACCCCCGATACCCCCTCCCTAACCCCCGCGGACCCAATGCTATAGCCCACCGGCCCGGGCGCCTTATTATTTCACGAAGCCAAGTAGGCATTTCTTGACATTTTAGTGCTTCGACCGTAGCCTCCCACTGGCACACGAGGACCCTCGAAAACACTGTATATTTCCGACCACTGTGAGCCCCCAAACCCCTCCCAACCCTCATGGACTAGCATAGGCCACCGCCGGTGACTATTTCACGCGCTGCGCCATTGGCATTTTTGCACATTTTAGGGTGTGCTTGACCGTAGCCTCCCACGGGCACACGAGGACCTCGAAAGACTTTACCCATTTCCGACGCCTCCCCAACCCCTGCACTAAAGGCTTGAGCCCACCTACTGGGCGCTTATTTCACGCTACTGCGCAAGAAAGACATTTCTTGCCATTTTAGGGCAGGTGTATCTGACCATAGCTTCCCATCGGGCACACGAGGGCCCTCGAAAGATCAGACTCCATTTCTGATGCCCAGAGCCCCCAAGGCCCCTCCCCAACCCCTCATGGACTAAAATCTATAGCCCACCGCCTTGCCGACTATTTCACGTGTGTCATTGACATTTCTTGCACATTTTAGTGTGCTTCGACCGTAGCCTCCCACCGGGCACACACGAGACCCTCGAAAAGACTGTACATATTTCCGACGACCGAGCCTCAAACCCCTCCCAACCCTCATGACTAAACGCTATAGCCCACCGGCCTGGTGACTTATTTCACGCGCCACTGGTATTTCTTGCTATTTTAGGGCAGTGCTCGACCGTAGCCTCCCACTGGCCACACGAGGAACCTCGAAAAGACTGTACCCATTTCCGACGACCAGAACCCCCGATACCCCCTCCCTAACCCCCGCGGACCAAATGCTATAGCCCACCGGCCTGGTCGCCTATTTCACGAGCTGCGCCGCAGGGCATTTCTTGCCATTTTAGGGCAGGCTTCTGACCGTAGCCTCCCACTGGGCACACGAGGACCCTCGAAAACACTGTACATATTTCCGACGACCAGAGCCCCCGAAACCCCCTCCCCAACCCCCGCGGACCAAAGGCTATAGCCCACCGACCCTATATATTTCACGCCACTGGCATTTCTTGCCATTTTAGGGCAGGCTTCTGACCGTAGCCTCCCACCGGCCACACGAGGAACCTCGAAAAGACTGTACCCATTTCCGACGACTAGAACCCCCGATACCCCCTCCCTAACCCCCGCGGACCAAATGCTATAGCCCACCGGCCCTGGCGCCTATTTCACGCGCTGTCAACCAGTAGGCATTTCTTGTGATTTTAGTATGTGCCTCGACCGTAGCCTCCCACGGGGCACACGAGGACCCTCAAAAAGACCTGACCCATTTCCGACGCCCCTCCCCAACCCCCGCAGACCAAAGGCTAGAGCCCACCGGCCTGGGCAACTATTTGACGCGCACAACAGCATAAGATTTCTTGCCATTTTAGCGGTGCATCTGACCATAGCTTCCCATCGGGCACACGAGGCCCCTCGAAAGACTGCACTCCATTTCTGATGCCTGTGAGCCCCCGAACGCCTCCCCAACCTCAAGGGACTAAAATCTATAGCCCACCGCCTATGACTATTTCATTTAGCCGTGCTGGGCATTTCTTGCCATTTTAGGGCAGGCTTCTGACCGTAGCCTCCCACTGGCCACACGAGGAACCTCGAAAAGACTGTACCCATTTCCGACGACCAGAGCCGCCGATACCCCCTCCCCAACCCCCGCGGACCAAATGCTATAGCCCACCGGCCTCGGCGACTATTTCACGCGCTGCGCCGCAGGGCATTTCTTGACATTTTAGGGCATGTGCCTCGACCGTAGCCTCCCACGGGCACACGAGGACCTCAAGAGACTTTACCCATTTCCGACGCCTCCCCAACCCCCTGCATCAAAGGCTAGAGCCCACCGGCCTGGGCGCCTATTTCACGCGCTGCGCCGCAGCGCATTTCTTGCCATTTTAGGGCAGGCATCTGACCGTAGCTTCCCACTGGGCACACGAGGGCCCTCGAAAGACTGTACCCATTTCTGATCCCCAGAGCCCCCGAACGCCCCTCCCTAACCCCCGCGGACCAAAATCTATAGCCCACCGCTCTCGGCGACTATTTCACGTGCTGTGCCGCTGGACATTTCTTGCCATTTGTAAGCCTTGACCGTAGCCTCCCATCTGCAAGCACACGAGGACCCTCAAAAGACTGCACCATTTCCGACCACTGAGCCCCAAACCCCTCCCAACCCCTCGGACCAAAGGCTATAGCCCACCGCCTTGGATACTATTTCACGCACGCGCCGCTTGGCATTTCTGCCATTTTGTAGGTGCATCCGACCGTAGCTTCCCACTGGGCATACGAGGGCCCTCGAAAGACTGTACCATTTCTGATGACAAGAGACCCCGAACGCCCCTCCCAACCCCTCATGACTAAAAATCTATAGCCCACCGCCTTCGGCGACTATTTCACGTGCTGCGCTTGGCTGACATTTCTTGCCATTTTAGGGCAGGCTTCAATCGTAGCCTCCCAATGGGCACACGAGGACCTCAAAAGACTGTACCCATTTCCGACGACTGAGCCCCGAAACCCCTCCCCAACCTCAAGCTGGGCCAAAGGCTATAGCCCACCGGCCTCGGTGACTATTTCACGCGCTACGCCGCTGGGCATTTCTTGCTATTTTAGGGCAGGCTTCTGACCGTAGCCTCCCACTGGGTACGCGAAGACCCTCGAAAAGACTGTACCCATTTCCGACACCCAGAGCCCCCGAACGCCCCTCCCCAACCCCCGCGGGCCAAAGGCTATAGCCCACCGGCCTCGGCGACTATTTCACGAGCTACGCCGCTGGGCATTTCTTGCTATTTTAGGGCAGGCCTCTGACCGTAGCCTCCCACGGGGCACACGAGCCCCCGAAAAAAAGACCCACCCATTTCACGCGCCAGAGCCCCGAACGCCCCTCCCAACCCCTCGGACTAGCACATAGCCCACCGCATCGGTGATTATTTCACGCGCTGCGCCGCTAGGCATTTCTTCCCATTTTACGGCAGCTCGACCGTAGCCTCCCAATGGGCACGCCAAGACCCTCAAAAGACTGCACTTATTTCCGACACCTGCATCTCAACGCCCCTCCCCAACCCTCATGGGCCAAAGGCTATAGCCCACCGCCTCGGTGACTTATTTCACGCGCTGCGCGCTTGGGCATGTCTTTGCCATTTTAGGGCAGGCTTTTGACCGTAGCCTCCCATCGAGCACACGAGGACCTCGAAAAGACTGTACCAATTTCACGACCAGAACCCTCAAACAAGTTCCCAACCCTCATGGGACCAAAGGCTATAGCCCACAGTCCCCATGATTATTTGACGCGCTACCGCTAGGCATTTTGTTATTTTACGGGCAGGCTTGACCGTAGCCTCCCATCGGGCACGCCAAGACCTTCAAAAAGACTGTACCCATTTCCGACACCCGTGAGCCCCGAACGCCCCTCCCAACCCCGGGCCAAAGTTATAGCCCACCGCCCTTGTGATTATTTCACGCCGGCGGCGCTGGGCATGTCTTGCCATTTTAGGCAGGCTTTTGACCGAGCCTCCCACGAGCACACGAGGACCCTCGAAAAGACTGCAATTTCCGACGACCAGAACCTCAAATGTTTCCCCAACCCCTCAAGGACCAAAGGCTATAGCCCATCCCCCCCCATGATTATTTCGCGTTGCGCGGCTAGGGCATTTCGCCATTTTACGGCAAGGCTTCGATCGTAGCCTCCCACTGCACGCGAAGACCTCTCGAAAAGACTGTACCCATTTCCGACACCCAGAGCCCCGAACCCCCCTCCCCAACCCCCCCGGGCCAAAGGCTATAGCCCACCGTCCTCAGCGACTATTTCACGAGCTATGCCGCTGGGTTTTTTATTTTAAGGTGCCTGACCGTAGCCTCCCAATGGGCACGCCAAGACCTCAAAATGACTGTACCCATTTCCGACACCCAGAGCCCCCCAACGCCCCTCCCCAAACCCCGCGGGCCAAAGGCTATAGCCCACCGGCCACCGTGACTATTTCACGCGCTTCGCCGCTGGGCTTTTCTTGCTATTTTAGGGCAGGCCTCTGACCGTAGCTCCCACGCGCACACGAGGACCCTCGAAAAGACTGTACCCATTTCCGCCGCTGTAGCCCCCAACGCCCTCCCAACCCCGCATGGGACTAAAGGCTATAGCCCACCGGCATCGGTGACTATTTCACGCGCTGCGCCGCTAGGCATTTCTTGCCATTTTACGGCAGGCTTCTGACCGTAGCCTCCCACTGGGCACGCGAAGACCCTCAAAAGACTCTTTTTCCCACACCTGCACCCCCGAACGCCCCTCCCCACCCCCCGCGGTCCAAAGGCTATAGCCCACCGGCCTCGGTGACTATTTCACGCGCTGCGGCGCTTGGCATGTCTTGCCATTTTAGGGCAGGCTTATGACCGTAGCCTCCCACTGAGCACACGAGGACCCTCGAAAAGACTGTATCACCTTTCCGACGACTAACCCCGAAACAAGTTCCCTCAACCCCGCTGGACCAAAGGCTATAGCCCACAGTCCCCCATGACTATTTGACTGCACGCTACCGCTCGCCATTTCTTGCCATTTTACGGCAGGCTTCTGACCGTAGCCTCCCACTGGGCAAACGACGACCATCGAAAAGACTGCACCCATTTCCGACGCCCAGAGCCCCCGAACCCACCTCCCCAACCCCGCGGACCAAAGGCTATAGCCCACCGTCTTCGGCGATTATTTCGCGCTGCCAAGGCATGTCTTGCCATTTTAGGGCAGGCTTCTGACCGTAGCATCCCATTGCGCACACGAGACCTCGAAAAGACCGCACTAATTCTCCGACGACTCAGAACCCCTCAAACAAGTTCCTAACCTCATGACCAAAGTTATAGCCCATGGCCTCCCTCGGCGATTATTTGATTTGCGCTACAAGGCTTAGGGCATTTCTATTTTACTAAGAAGCTTCTGACCGTAGCCTCCCACCGGGCACGCCAAGACCTTCAAAAGACTCAGTACCCATTTCCGACACCCGCAGCCCCCCGAACGCCCCTCCCCAACCCGGGCCAGGCTATAGCCCACCGGCCTCGGCGACTATTTCACGAGCTACGCCGCTGGGTATTTCTTGCTATTTTAAGGCAGGCCTCTGACCGTAGCCTCCCAATGGGCACGCGAAGACCCTCAAAAAGACTGTACCCATTTCCGACACCCAGAGCCCCCGAACGCCCCTCCCCAACCCCCGCGGGCCAAAGGCTATAGCCCACCGGCCTCGGTGACTATTTAACGCGCAGCGGCGGTTGGCATTTCTTGCTATTTTAGGGCAGGCCTCTGACCATAGCCTCCCACTGGCAACACGAGCACCCTAGAATTGACTGTACCCATTTCCGAAACCCAGAGCCCCCGAACGCCCCTCCCCCACCCCCGCTGACTAAAGGCTATTGCCCTCCGGCATCGGTGACTATTTCACGCGCTTCGCCGCTTGGCATTTCTTGCCATTTTACGGCAGGCTTCTGACCGTAGCCTCCCAATGGGCACGCGAAGACCTCAAAAGACTGTACTTTTTCCGACACCTGCACCCCCGAACGCCCCTCCCCAACCCCCGGGCCAGGCTATAGCCCACCGCCTGGTGACTATTTCACGCGCGGCGCTGGGCATGTCTTGCCATTTTAGGGCAGGCTTTTGACCGTAGCCTCCCACTGGGCACACGAGGACCCTCGAAAAGACTGTACCAATTTCCGACGACCAGAGCCCCCGAAACACGTTCCCCAACCCCCGCGGACCAAAGGCTATAGCCCACAGGCCTCGGCGACTATTTGACGCGCTGCGCCGCTAGGCATTTCTTGCCATTTTACGGCAGGCTTCTGACCGTAGCCTCCCACTGGGCACGCGAAGACCCTCGAAAAGACTGTACCCATTTCCGACACCCAGAGCCCCCGAACGCCCCTCCCCAACCCCCGCGGGCCAAAGGCTATAGCCCACCGGCCTCGGCGACTATTTCACGCGCTACGCCGCTGGGCATTTCTTGCTATTTTAGGGCAGGCCTCTGACCGTAGCCTCCCACGGGGCACACGAGGACCCTCGAAAAGACTGTACCCATTTCCGCCTGAGCCCCTCGAACGCCCCTCCCAACCCCGCTGACTAGCTATAGCCCACCGGCATCGGTTACTATTTCACGCGCTGCGCCGATGGACATTTCTTGCACTTTTAGGGCAGGCTTCTGACCATAGCCTCCCACTGGGCACACGAGGACCCTCAAAAGACTGTACCCATTTCCCGACGACTAGAACCCCCGACACCCTCCCAACCCCGCTGACCAAAGGCTTATAGCCCACCGCCTCGTGACTATTTCACGCGCTCCGCCGCTGGGCATTTCTTGCCATTTTAGGGCAGGCCTCTGACCGTAGCCTCCCACTTGGTACACGAGGACCCTCAAAAGACTGTACTCCATTTCCGACACCTGAGCCCCCCGAACGCCCTCCCAACCCCTCAAGGACCAGGCTATAGCCCACCGGCGATTATTTCACGGCCATGGGCATTTCTTGCCATTTTAGGGCAGGCCTCTGACCGTAGCCTCCCACTGGGCACACGAGACCTCAAAAGACTGTACCAATTTCCACCCACTGCAGAGCCCCAAACACGTTTCCCAACCCCTCATGACCAAAGGCTATAGCCCACAGGCTCGGCGATTATTTGACGCGCTGCCCGCTTAGGGCATTTCTTGCCATTTTACGGCAGGCTTCTGACCAGAGCCTCCCAATGGGCACGCCAAGACCTCAAAAGACTGTACCCATTTCCGACACCCAGAGCCCCGAACGCCCTCCCCAACCCCTCACCAAAGGCTATAGCCCACCGCCTTGACTATTTCACGCTGCGCTGGGCATGTCTTGCCATTTTAGGCAGGCTTTTGACCGTAGCCTCCCACTGAGCACACGAGACCCTCGAAAAGACTGTACCATTTCCGACACCAGAACCCCCAAACAAGTTCCCAACCCTCAAGGACCAAAGGCTATAGCCCACCGCCCCATGATTATTTGACGCGCTGCGCCGCTAGGCATTTCTGCCATTTTACGGCAGGCTTCTGACCGTAGCCTCCCACTGGGCACGCGAAGACCTCGAAAAGACTGTACCCATTTCCGACACCCAGAGCCCCCGAACGCCCCTCCCCAACCCCCGCTGGGCCAGCACATAGCCCACCGCCCCATGACTATTTGACGAGCTACGCCATGGCATTTCTTGCCATTTTAGGGCAGGCCTCTGACCGTAGCCTCCCACGGGGCACACGAGGACCCTCGAAAAGACTGTACCCATTTCGGACGCCCAGAGCCCCCGAACGCCCCTTCCCAACCCCCGCGGGCCAAAGGCTATAGCCCACCGGCCTCAGCGACCATTTCACGCGCTGCGCCGCTTGGTATTTCTTGCCATTTTAGGGCAGGCTTCTGACCGTAGCCTCCCACTGGGCACACAAGGACCCTCAAAAAGACTGTACCCATTTCCGACACCCAAAGCCCCCGAACGCCCTTCCCCAACCCCCGCGGGCCAAAGGCTATAGCCCACCGGCCTCGGTGACTATTTCACGCGCTGCGCCGCTGGGCATTTCTTGCCATTTTAGGGCAGGCCTCTGACCGTAGCCTCCCACGGGGCACACGAGGACCCTCGAAAAGACTGTACCCATTTCCGCCACCCAGAGCCCCCGAACGCCCCTCCCCAACCCCCGCGGACTAAAGGCTATAGCCCACCGGCATCGGTGACTATTTCACGCGCTGCGCCGCTGGACATTTCTTGCCAGTTTAGGGCAGGCTTCTGACCGTAGCCTCCCACTGGGCACACGAGGACCCTCGAAAAGACTGTACCCATTTCCGACGACTAGAACCCCCGATACCCCCTCCCCAACCCCCGCTGACCAAAGGCTATAGCCCACCGGCCTCGGTGACTATTTGGCGCGCTGCGCCGCTGGGCATTTCTTGCCATTTTAGGGCAGGCCTCTGACCGTAGCCTCGCACTGGGGACACGAGGAGCCTAGAAAAGACTGTACCCATTTCCGACACCCAGATCCCCCGAACCCCCCTCCTCAACCCCCGCGGACCAAAGGCTATAGCCCACCGGCCTCAGTGACTATTTCGCGCGCTGCGCCGCTGGGCATTTCTTGCCATTTTAGGGCAGGCCTCTGACCGTAGCCTCCTACTGGGCAGAGGTGGACCCTCGAAAAGACTGTACCAATTTCCAACGACTGTGAGCCCCTCAAACACGCTCCCCAACCTCAAGGACCAAAGGCTATAGCCCACAGTGCCTGATTATTTGACGCGCTACCGCTTAGGCATTTCTTGCCATTTTACGGCAGGCTTCTGACCGTAGCCTCCCAATGGGCACGCGAAGACCCTCAAAAAGACTGTACCTATTTCCGACACCCAGACCCCCCGAACGCCCCTCCCCAACCCCCGCGGGCCAAAGGCTATTGCCCACCGGCCTCGGTGACTACTCTACGCGCTATGGCGCTGGGCATGTCTTGCCATTTTAGGCAGGCTTTTTGACCGTAGCCTCCCATCGAGCACACGAGGACCCTCATAAATACTGTACCACTTTCCGACGACCAGAACCCCCGAAACAAGTTCCCCAACCCCCGCGGACCAAAGGCTATAGCCCACAGCCC
The DNA here is from genome assembly GCA_030449925.1 of Citropsis articulata. Lineage (NCBI taxonomy): Eukaryota > Viridiplantae > Streptophyta > Magnoliopsida > Sapindales > Rutaceae > Citropsis > Citropsis articulata. The sequence continues at coordinate 73,665 of JASUUH010000062.1, forward strand.
CCATGATTATTTGACGCATGCTTAGGCATTTCTGCCATTTTACGGCAGGCTTGACCAGTAGCCTCCCACTGGGCACGCGAAGACCTTCGAAAAGACTGTACCCATTTCCGACACCTGTGAGCCCCCGAACGCCCTCCCCAACCCCGCTGGGCCAAAGGCTATAGCCCACCGCCTCGACTATTTGACGAGCTACGCTGGGCATTTCTTGTTATTTTAGGGCAGGCTCTGACCGTAGCCTCCCAATGGGCACGCCAAGACCCTCAAAAGACTGTACCCATTTCCGACACCCAGTGAGCCCCGAACGCCCTCCCAACCTCAAGGGCCAAAGCACTTATAGCCCACCGCCCTTGACTATTTCACGCGCTACGCCGCTGGGTATTTCTTGCTATTTTAGGGCAGGCTTCTGACCGTAGCCTCCCACTGGGTACGCGAAGACCCGCGAAAAGACTGTACCCATTTCCGACACCCAGAACCCCCGAACGCCCCTCCCCAACCCCCGCGGGCCAAAGGCTATAGCCCACCGGCCTCGGCGACTATTTCTCGAGCTACACCGCTGGGCATTTCTTGCTATTTTAGGGCAGGCCTCTGACCGTAGCCTCCCACGGGGCACACGAGGACCATCGAAAAGACTGTACCCATTTCCGCCACCCAGAGCCCCCGAACGCCCCTCCCCAACCTCATGGACTAAAGGCTATAGCCCACCGCATTTGGTGATTATTTCACGCTGCGCGCTGGACATTTCTGCTTTAGGGCAGGCTTGACCGTAGTCTCCCAATGGGCACTCGATGACCCTCGAAAAGTCTGTTCCCATTTCCGACGACTAGAACCCCCTGATACCCCTCCCAACCCTCACGACTAAAGGCTATAGCCCACCGCCTTGACTATTTCAAGGCTGCGCTGGCATTTCTTGCCATTTTAGGCAGGCCTCTGACCGTAGCCTCCCACTTGGTACACGAGGACCTCGAATAGACTTTACCCATTTCCGACACCTGTGAGCCCCTCAACGCCCCTCCCCAACCCCCGCGGACCAAAGGCTATAGCCCTACGGCCTCAGTGAGTATTTCACGCGCTGCGCCGCTGGACATTTCTTGCCATTTTAGGGCATGCTTCTGACTGTAGCCTCCCACTGGGCACACGAGGACCCTCGAAAAGACTGTACCCATATCCCACGATCAGAGCCCCCGAAACACGTTCCCCAACCCTCAAGGACCAAAGGCTATAGCCCATGTGCCTCATGATTATTTGACGCGGCTGCTTAGGCATTTCTTGCCATTTTACGGCAGGCTTCTGACCGTAGCCTCCCAATGGGCACGCGAAGACCCTCAAAAGACTGTACTCCATTTCCGACACCCAGAGCCCCGAACGCCTCCCCAACCCTCATGGCCAAAGGCTATAGCCCACCGGCCTCGGCGACTATTTCACGCGCTGCGGCGCTGGGCATGTCTTGCCATTTTAGGGCAGGCTTTTGACCGTAGCCTCCCACTGAGCACACGAGGACCCTCGAAAAGACTGTACCAATTTCCGACGACCAGAGCCCCCGAAACAAGTTCCCCAACCCCCGCGGACCAAAGGCTATAGCCCACAGTCCTCGGCGACTATTTGACGCGCTGCGCCGCTAGGCATTTCTTGCCATTTTACGGCAGGCTTCTGACCGTAGCCTCCCACTGGGCACGCGAAGACCTTCGAAAAGACTGTACCCATTTCCGACACCCAGAGCCCCCGAACGCCCCTCCCCAACCCCCGCGGGCCAAAGGCTATAGGCCACCGGCTTCAGTGACTATTTCCCGCGCTGCGCCGCTGGGCATTTCTTGCTATTTTAGGGTAGGCCTCTGACCGTAGTCTCCCACTGGGCACACGAGGACCCTCGAAAAGACTGTACCCATTTCCGACGCCCAGAGCCCCTGAACACCCCTCCCCAACCCCCGCGGACCAAAGGCTATAGCCCACCGGCCTCGGCGACTATTTCACGCGCTGCGCCGCTGGGCATGTCTTGCCATTTTAGGGCAGGCTTCTGACCGTAGCCTCCCACTGGGCACGCGAGGACCCTCGAAAAGACTGTACCCATTTTCGATGACCAGAGCCCCCGAAACTCCCTCCCCAACCCCCGCGGACCAAAGGCTATAGGCCACCGGCTTCAGTGACTATTTCCCGCGCTGCGCCGCTGGGCATTTCTTGCTATTTTAGGGTAGGCCTCTGACCGTAGTCTCCCACTGGGCACACGAGGACCGTCGAAAAGACTGTACCCATTTCTGAAGACCAGAGGCCCCTAAACCCCTCCCCAACCCCCGCGGACCAAAGGCTATAGCTCACCAGCCTCGGTGACTATTTCACGCGCTGCGCCGCTGGGCATTTCTTGCCATTTTAGGGCAGGCTTCTGACCGTAGCCTCCCACTGGGCACACGAGGGCCCTCGAAAAGACTGTACCCATTTTCGATGACCAGAGCCCCCGAAACCCCCTCCCCAACCCCCGCGGACCAAAGGCTATAGGCCACCGGCTTCAGTGACTATTTACCGCGCTGCGCCGCTGGGCATTTCTTGCTATTTTAGGGTAGGCCTCTGACCGTAGTCTCCCACTGGGCACACGAGGACCCTCGAAAAGACTGTACCCATTTCCGACGCCCAGAGCCCCTGAACACCCCTCCCCACCCCTCATGACCAAAGGCTATAGCCCACCGGCCCCATGATTATTTCACGCTACTGCGCACTGGGCATGTCTTGCCATTTTAGGGCAGGCTTCTGACCGTAGCCTCCCACTGGGCACACGAGGGCCCTCGAAAAGACTCTACCCATTTTCGATGACCAGAGGCCCCCCAAACCCCTCCCAACCCTCTGACCAAAGGCTATAGGCCACCGGCTTCAGTGACTATTTACCGCGCTGCGCCGCTGGGCATTTCTTGCTATTTTAGGGTAGGCCTCTGACCGTAGTCTCCCACTGGGCACACGAGGACCCTCGAAAAGACTGTACCCATTTCCGACGACTAGAACCCCCGATACCCCCTCCCCAACCCCCGCTGACCAAAGGCTATAGCCCACCGGCCTCGGTGACTATTTGGCGCGCTGCGCCGCTGGGCATTTCTTGCCATTTTAGGGCAGGCCTCTGACCGTAGCCTCCCACTTGGTACACGAGGACCCTCGAATAGACTGTACCCATTTCCGACACCCAGAGCCCCCGAACGCCCCTCCCCAACCCCCGCGGACCAAAGGCTATAGCCCACTGCCCCATGGATTATTTCACGCTACGCGCTGGAAATTTCTTGCCATTTTAGGGCAGGCTTCTGACCGTAGCCTCCCACTGGGCACACGAGGAACCTCGAAAAGACTGTACCCATTTCTGAAGACCAGAGCCCCCGAAACCCCCTCCCCAACCCCCGCGGACCAAAGGCTATAGCCCACCGTCCTCGGCGACTATTTCACGCGCTGCGCCGCTGGACATTTCTTGGCATCTTAGGGCAGGCTTCTGACCGTAGCCTCCCACTGGGCACACGAGGACCCTCGTAAAGACTGTACCCATTTCCGATGAACAGAGCCCCCGAAACCCCCTCCCCAACCCCCGCGGACCAAAGGCTATAGGCCACCGGCCTCATTGACTATTTCCCGCGCTGCGCCGCTGGGCATTTCTTGCTATTTTAGGGCAGGCTTATGACCGTAGCCTCCCACTGGGCACACGAGGACCCTCGAAAAGACTGTTCCCATTTCCGATGACCAGAGCCCCCGAAACCCCCTCCCCAACCCCTCATGACCAGAGGCTATAGGCCACCGCCTGACTATTTCACGCGCACACTGGCATTTTTTGCCATTTTAGGGAAGGCCTCTGATTGTAGCCTCCCACTGGGCACATGAGGACCCTCGAAAAGACTGTACCCATTTCCGACGACCAGAGCCCCCGGACGCCCCTCCCCAACCCCCGCGGAGCAAAGGGTATAGCCCACCGGCCTCGGCGACTATTTCACGCGTTGCGCCGCTGGGCATGTCTGGCCATTTTAGGGCAGCCTTCTGACCGTAGCCTCCCACTGGGCACACGAGGACCCTCGAAAACACTGTACCCATTTCCGACGACCAGAGCCCCCGAAACACCTTCCCCAACCCCAGCGGACCAAAGGCTATAGCCCACCGCCCTCGGTGACTATTTCACGCGCTGCGCCGCTGGACATTTCTTCTCATTTTAGGGCAGGCTTCTGACCGTAGCCTCCCACTGGGCACACGAGGACCCTCGAAAAGACTGTACCCATTTCCGACGACCAGAGCCCCCGAAACACCTTCCCCAACCCCCGCGGACCAAAGGCTATAGCCCACTGGCCTCGGTGACTATTTGACGCGCTGCGCCGCTTGGCATTTCTTGCCATTTTAGGGCAGGCCCTGACCGTAGCCTCCCACTGGGCACGCGAGGACCCTCGAAAAGACTGTACCCATTTCCGACACCCAGAGCCCCCGAACGCCCCTCCCCAACCCTCGCGGACCAAAGGCTATAGCCCACCGGCCTCGGCGACTATTTCACGCGCTGCGCCGCTGGGCATTTCTTGCTATTTTAGGGCAGGCTTCTGACCGTAGCCTCCCACTGGGCACACGAGGACCCTCGTAAAGACTGTACCCATTTCCGACCCACTGAGCCCCCAAACACCTTTCCCCAACCCCATGACCACAAAGTGCTATAGCCCATCGGCCTTGGACTATTTGACGCGCCACCGCTGGCATTTCTTGCCATTTTAGGCAGGCTTCTGACCGTAGCCTCCCACTGGGCACACGAGACCTCGAAACACTGCACTCCATTTCCGACGACCAGAGCCCTCAAACACCTTCCCAACCCCGGACCAAAGGCTATAGCCCACCGCCTTTGGCGATTATTTCACGCGCTGCGCCTGCTGGACATTTCTTCTCATTTTAGGCAGGCTTGACCGTAGCCTCCCACCGGGCACACGAGGACCCTCGAAAAGACTGCACCCATTTCCACGACCACTGAGCCTCAAACACCTTTCCCCAACCCCCAGGGACCAAAGGCAATAGCCCCCCGGCCTCGGTGACTATTTGACGCGCGCCCGCTGGCATTTCTTGCCATTTTAGGGCAGGCCCTGACCAGAGCCTCCCACTCACGCGAGGACCCTCGAAAAGACTGTACCCATTTCCGACACCCAGCCCCCGAACGCCTCCCAACCTCAAGGGACCAAAGGCTATAGCCCACCGTCCTCGTCGACTATTTCACGCGCTGCGCCACTGGAAATTTCTTGATATTTTAGGGCAGGCTTCTGACCGTAGCCTCCCACTGGGCACACGAGGACCCTCAAAATACTGTACCCATTTCACGACTGTGAGCCCCAAACCCCTCCCAACCCCTCATGACTAAAGGCTATAGGCCACCGGCCTCAGTGACTATTTCACGCGCTGCGCCGCTGGGCATTTTTTGCCATTTTAGGGAAGGCCTCTGATTGTAGCCTCCCACTGGGCACATGAGGACCCTCGAAAAGACTGTACCCATTTCCGACACCCAGAGCCCCCGAACGCCCCTCCCCAACCCTCGCGGACCAAAGGCTATAGCCCACCGGCCTCGGCGACTATTTCACGCGCTGCGCCGCTGGACATTTCTTCTCATTTTAGGGCAGGCTACTGACCGTAGCCTCCCACTGGGCACACGAGGACCCTCAAAAAGACTGTACCCATTTCCGACGACCAGAGCCCCCGAAACACCTTCCCCAACCCCCGCGGACCACAGGCTATAGCCCACTGGCCTCGGTGACTATTTGACGCGCTGCGCCGCTTGGCATTTCTTGCCATTTTAGGGCAGGCTTCTGACCGTAGCCTCCCACTGGGCACACGAGGACCCTCGAAAACACTGTACCCATTTCCGACGACCAGAGCCCCCGAAACACCTTCCCCAACCCCAGCGGACCAAAGGCTATAGCCCACCGCCCCCATGATTATTTTCCACGCGCTGGACATTTCTTCTCATTTTAGGGCAGGCTTCTGACCGTAGCCTCCCACTGGGCACACGAGGACCCTCGAAAAGACTGTACCCATTTCCGAGGACCAGAGCCCCCGAAACACCTTCCCCAACCCCCGCGGACCAAAGGCTATAGCCCACCGGCCTCGGTGACTATTTCACGCGCTGCGCCGCTGGGCATTTCTTGCCATTTTAGGGCAGGCCCTGACCGTAGCCTCCCACTGGGCACGCGAGGACCCTCGAAAAGACTGTACCCATTTCCGACACCCAGAGCCCCCGAACGCCCCTCCCCAACCCCCGAGGGCCAAAGGCTATAGCCCACCGGCCTCAGCGACTATTTCACGCTGCGCTACACTGGCATTTCTTGTTATTTTAGGGCAGGCTTGACCAGAGCCTCCCATCTGGGCACAAGAGGACTCTCATAAAGACTGTACCCATACTCACGACTGCAGAGCCCCCAAACCCTCCCCAACTCCCGGCGGGACTAAAGGCTATAGCCCACCCCTCAAGGACTATTTCCGTGTTGCGCATTGGCATTTCTTGTTATTTTAGGGCAGGCTTCTGACCAGTAGCCTCCCATCGGGCACACGAGGAACTCCTCGAAAAGACTGTACTCCATTTCCTCGAACACCAGAGCCCCTCAAACCCCTCCCAACCCCCGCTGACCAGTATTATAGCCCACCGGCCTGGGCCGACTATTTCACGCTACTGGGCCGCTGGACATTTCTTCTCATTTTAGGCAGGCCTCGACCGTCAGAGCCTCCCACGGGCACACGAGGACCCTCGAAAAGACTGTACTCCATTTCCGACGCCTGCCCCCAACCTCCGCGACCAAAGGCCATAGCCCACCGCCCGCAACTATTTCTACGCTATTTCACGCGCTACGTCACTGGCATTTCTTGCCATTTTAGCAGGCCTGACCTGTAGCTCCCACCTGGGCACACGAGGACCCTCAAAGATCACTGACTTTCCGACGCCCAGAGCCCCGTAACTTCCTCCCAACCCCTCGGACCAAAGGCTCTAGACCACCGCCATGATTATTTCACGCGTCATTGGACATTTCTTGTTATTTTAGGCAGGCTTCTGATCGAGCCTCCCACTGGGCACCCGAGGACCCTCAAAAGACTGTACCCATTTCCGCCGACTGTGAGCCCCCAAACCCCTCCCCAACCTCGGACTAGGCTATAGCCCACCGCCTCATGACTATTTCCTGTGTTGCGTCACTGGCATTTCTTGTTATTTTACGGCAGGCTTCTGATCAGAGCCTCCCATCGGGCACACGAGGACCCTCGAAAGACTGTACCCATTTCCGACGCCCAGAGACCCGAACACCCTCCCAACCCTCATGACTAAAGGCTATAGCCCACCGGCCTCGGCGATTATTTCACGCGCTGGCCACTGGCATGTCTTGCTATTTTAGGCAGGCTTGATCAGTAGCCTCCCACTGGCACGCTTAGGACCCTCGAAAAGACTGCACTCCATTTCCGACTGTGAGCCCCTAAACCCCTCCCCAACCCCCAAGGACTATTATAGCCCACCGCCTGGTGATTATTTCCACGCGCCACTGGTAATTCTCGCCATTTTAGGGTAGGCTTCTGACCGTAGCCTCCCACTGGGTACACGAGGACCCTCGAAAAGACTGTACCGATTTTCAATGACCAGAGCCTCCAGAACCCTCCCCAACCTCATGACCAAAGGCTATAGCCCACCGCCTTGTGACTATTTCACGCGGCTACTGGCATTTTGCCATTTTAGTGGCAGGCCCTGACCAGTAGCCTCCCACTGGGCACGCGAGATCCTCGAAAAGACTGTACGACATCCGACACCTGCAGCCACCGAACGCCCTCCCCAACCCTCGAACTAAAGGCTATAGTCCACCGCCTTGGTGACTATTTCACGCGCTGCACTGGGCACTTTCACATTTTAGGCAGTGCTTGACAGAGCCTCCCACTGGGTACACGAGGACCTCAAAAGACTGTACCAATTTTCAACGACCAGAGCCCTGTGAACCCTCTCCCAACCCCTCATGGGACCAAAGGCTATAGCCCACCGCCTCGGCGATTATTTCACGCGCCTACCTTGCTGGGAATTTCTTGTCATTTTAGGGCAGGTCTCGACCGTAGCCTCCTGGGGCACACACGAGGACCTCAAAAGACTGCACTCCATTTCCGACGCCCTCCCCAACCTCCGCGACCAAAGGCTATAGCCCACCGCCTGCAACTATTTCACGCCGGCCATTGGGCATTTCTTGCCATTTTAGGGCAGGCCCTGACCGTAGCCTCCCACTGGGTACGTGAGGACCCTCGAAAATAATGTACCCATTTCCGACACCCAGAGCCCCCGAACGCCCTCCCCAACCTCCGCGGACCAAAGGCTATAGCCCACCGTCCTCGCAGAATAATTTCACGCTACTGTTGCTGGGCATTTCTTGCCTTTTTAGGGCAGGCACTGACCGTAGCCTCCCCATGGGGACGCGAGGACCGGCCGAAAAGACTGCCACCTTCCGACACCTGTGAGCTCAACGCCCTCCCCAACCCCTCATGGGACCAAAGGTTATAGCCCACCGCCCCATGACTATTTCACGGGCTGCGCCGATGGACATTTCTTGGCATTTTAGGGCAAGCTTCTGACCGTAGCCTCCCACTGGGCACGCGAGGACCCTCGAAAAGACTGTACGCATTTCCGACACCCAGAGCCCCCGAACGCCCCTCCCCACCCCCCGCGGACCAAAGGCTATAGCCCACCGGCCTCGGTGACTATTTCACGCTACGCCACTGGAATTTTTGCCATTTTAGGCAGGCCTCGACCATAGCCTCCCACTGGGCACACGAGGACCTCAGAAGACTGCACTCCATTTTCATGACCCAGCCCCCGAACGCCGATCCCCAACCCCTCAAGGACCAGCATTATAGCCCACCGTCCTCGGTGACTATTTCACGCGATGCGCCGCTGGACATTTCTTGGCATTTTAGGGCAGGCTTCTGACCGTAGCCTCCCACAGGGCACACGAGGACCGTCGAAAAGACTGTACCCATTTTCGATGACTAGCGCCCCCTAAGCCCCCGCCCCAACCTCATGACCAAAGGCTATAGCCCACCGGCCTCGGTGACTATTTCACGCGCTGAGCCGCTGGGCATTTATTGCCATTTTAGGGCAGGCCCTGACCGTAGCCTCCCACGGGGCACACGAGGACCCTCGAAAAGACTGTACCCATTTCCGATGCCCCTCCCCAACCTCCGCGGACCAAAGGCTATAGCCCACCGGCCTCGGCAACTATTTCACGCGCTGCGCTGGTGGGCATTTCTTGCCTTTTTAGGGCAGGCCCTGACCGTAGCCTCCCAATGGGGACGCGAGGACCATCGAAAAGACTGTACCCATTTCCGACACCCAGAGCCCCCGAACGCCCCTCCCCAACCCCCGCGGACCAAAGGCTATAGCCCACCGTCCTCGGCGACGATTTCACGGGCTGCGCCGCTGGACATTTCTTGGCATTTTAGGGCAGCCTTCTGACCGTAGCCTCCCACTGGGCACACGAGGACTCTCAGAAGACTGTACCCATTTCTCATGACCAGAGCCCCCAAACCCCTCCCCAACCTCAAGGACCAAAGGCTATTGCTCACCGGCCTCAGTGACTATTTCATGCGCTGCACCGCTAGGCATGTCTTGCCATTTTAGGGCAGGCCCTGACCGTAGCCTCCCACTTGGCACGCGAGGACCCTCGAAAAGACTGTACGTATTTCTGACATCCAGAGCCCCCGAACGCCCCTCCCCAACCCCCGCGGACCAAAGGCTATAGCCCACCGTCCACGGCGACTATTTCACGCGCTGCGCCGCTGGACATTTCTTGCCATTTTAGGGCAGGCTTCTGACCGTAGCCTCCCACTGGGCACACGAGGACTCTCGAAAAGACTGTACCCATTTCTGACGACCAGAGCCCCCGAAACCCCCTCCCCAACCCCCGCGGACCAAAGGCTATAGCCCACCGGCCTCATGATTATATCACGCGCGCGCTATGGACATTTCTTGGCATTTTAGGGCAGGCCCTGACCGTAGCCTCCCACTGGGCACGCGAGGACCCTCGAAAAGACTGTACCCAATTCCGACTCCAGAGCCCCCGAACGCCCCTCCCCAACCCCCGAGGGCTAAAGGCTATAGCCCACCGGCCTCGGCGACTATTTCACGCGCTGCGCCGCTGGACATTTCTTGCCATTTTAGGGCAGGCTTCTGACCGTAGCCTCCCACTGGGCACACGAGGACCCTCGAAAAGACTGTACCCATTTCCGACGACTGTAACCCTCAAACCCCTCCCCAACCCTCATGACCAAAGGCTATACCCACCGCCTGTGACTATTTCCTGCCGCGCTGGGCATTTCTTCCCATTTTAGTACAGGACTCTGACCGTAGCTCCAACTGGGCACACGAGTCCTCTCGAAAAGACTGTACCCATTTCGCTGACTGTGAGCCCCAAACCCTCCCCAACCCTCATGGACTAAAGGCTATAGCCCACCGCCTACTTTTGACTATTTCACGCTACGCCACTGGCATTTCTGCCATTTTAGGCAGGCTCGGTCAGAGCCTCCCATCGGCACACGACGGCCCTCAAAAGACTGTACATATTTCCGAGAAACCAGAGCCCTCAAACCCCTCCCAACCCCTGACCAAAGGTTATTGCCCATCGCCTACGACTATTTCTGCTACGCGACGCTGGCATTTCTTGTTATTTTAGGGCAGGCTTGATCGTAGAGCCTCCCACCGGGCACACGAGGACCCTCGAAAAGATCTGTACCCATTTCCCGACGCCTGAGCCCTGCAACTTCCATCCCCAACCCTCATGGACCAAAGGCTATAGCCCGCCGGCCTCGGTGACCATTTCTTGTTATTTTAGGGCAGGCTTCTGAACGTAGCCTCCCACTGGGCACATGAGGACCCTCAAAAGACTATACCCATTTCTGATGCCCAGAGCCCCGTAACCTCCTCCCAACCCTCAAGGACTAAAGGCTATAGCCCACCGCCTTGGTGACTATTTCACGCGCGCCATGGCATTTCTTGCCATTTTAGCGCAAGGCTCTGACCAGTAGCTTCACCATCTGGGCACACGAGGACACTAAAAAGACTGTACCCATTTCACGATCAGTAACCCCCGAACCCCCTCCCCAACCCCCTGACCAGCACATAGCCCACCGCCTTGGTGACTATTTCCACGCGCTGCTACTGGCATTTCTTGTCATTTTAGGGCAGGCTCGACCGTAGCCTCCCACGGGCACACGAGGACCCTCAAAAGACTGCACTCCATTTCCGCTCACCAGAGCCCCAAACCCCTCCCAACCTCATGGACTAAAGGCTATAGCCCACCGCCTCATGATTATTTCACGCTGCACTGGCATTTCTTGCCATTTTAGGCAGGCTTCCGTCCGTAGTCTCCCACTGGGCACACGAGACCCTCAAAAGACCAGACATGTTTCCAGAAACCAGAGCCTCAAACCCCTCCCCAACCCCTGGACCAGGCTATTGCCCACCGCCCTGGCGATTATTTCACGCGGCCATTGGCATTTCTTGTTATTTTAGGGCAGCCTTCTGATCAGTAGCCTCCCACCGGGCACACGAGGACCCTTGAAAAGACTGCACCCATTTCCATGCCTGTGAGCCCTGTAACTTCCCTCCCCAACACCCGCGGACCAAAGTCTATAGCCCACCGGCCTCGGTGACCATTTCTTGTTATTTTAGTGCAGGCTTCTGATCGTAGCCCCCACTGGGCACACGAGGACCCTCGAAAAGACTATACCCATTTCGACGCCTGTGAGCCCTGTAACCTCCCTCCCAACCCCGCTGGACCAAAGGCTTATAGCCCACCGCCTTGGTGACTATTTCACGCACGCCGCTGGGCATTTCTTGCCATTTTAGCGCAAGCCTCGACCTGTAGCCTCCCTACCTCGGGCACACGAGGACACTCAAAAGACTGTACCCATTTCCGACGATCAGAACCCCGAATCCCTCCCCAACCCCTCATGGGACCAAAGGCTATAGCCCACCGCCCTATGATAATTTCAACACAAGCGCCATTGGCATTTCTTGTTATTTTAGGGCAGGCTTCTGACCGTGAGCCTCCCACTGGGTACACGAGACCTCAAAAGACTGTACTCAATTTCCCGACCACTGAGTCTCCAAACCCTCCCCAACCCTCATGACCAAAGGTTATAGCCCACCGGCTTCGGTGACTATTTCACGCGCTGCGCCGCTGGGCATTTCTTGCCATTTTAGGGCAGGCTTCTGAGCGTAGCCTCCCACTGGGCACACGAGGAACCTTGAAAATACTGTACCCATTTCCGAAGCCTGTGAGCCCCGTAACTTCCTCCCATACCTCATGGACGAAAGGCTATAGCCCACCAGCCTGCATGACAATTTCACGCGATGCGTCATTGGGCATTTTTGCCATTTTAGGCAGGCTTCTAACCGTAGAGCCTTCCACCTGCACATGAGGACCTCAAAAGACTGCACCCATTTCCGACGCCCAGAGCCCCGTAACTTCCTCCCCAACCCCTCATGGACCAAAGGCTATAGCACACCGCCTCGCAACCATTTCACGTGTTGCGCCATTGGCATTTGCCTAATTTAGGGCAGGCCTCGACCGTAGAGCCTCCCACTTGGCACACGAGGACCCTCGAAGAATGTACCCATTTCCCGACGCCCAGAGCCCTGTAACTTCCTTCCCAACCTCAAGGACTAAAGGCTATAGCACACCGCCTCGGCGTCTATTTCACGTGTTGCGCTGGCATTTCTTGCCATTTTAGGGCAGGCCTGACCGTAGCCTCCCACTGGGCACACGAGACCTCGAAAGACTGCACTGACTTCCGGCGACCGTAGCCCCAAACCCCTCCCCAACCCCTCAAGGACTAAAGGCTATAGCCCACCGACCTCGGCGATTATTTCACGCGCATGCGCCACTGGCATGTCATGCCATTTTACGGCAGGCTCGACTGCCGCCACCCACCGGGCACACGAGGACCCGCAAAAGACTGTAACTATTTCTCGACGCACGAGCCTCAAACCCCTCCCCAACTCCTGTGACCAAAGGCTTTAGCCCATCGTCCTCATGATTATTTCACGCGCTGCGCCTGGGCATTTTTTTTGCTATTTTAGGGCAGTGGTTCTGATCGAGCCTCCCACTGGGCACACGAGGACCCTCGAAAAGACTGTAACCATTTCCGACGCCCAGAGCCTCCGAAACCCCCCCCCCAACACCCGCAGACCAAAGGCTATAGCCCACCGGCCCCGGCGACTATTTCCCGCCATGTCATGCTGGCATTTCTTGCCATATTTTAGGGCAGGCCTGATCGTAGCCTCCCACTGGGCACACGAGGACCTAAGTAAAGACTGTACCCATTTCCGACGACCAGAGCCCCAGAAACTCCCTCCCCAACCACAGCGGACCATAGGCTATTGCCCACCGCCTGTGACTATTTCCACGCGCTGCGCACTGGCATTTCTTCCCATTTTAGGTCAGGCCTCTGACCAGACCCTCCCATTGGACACACGAGGACCTCAAAAGACTGACCCATTTCCGGCATGCCCAACCCCGTAACTTCCTCCCCAACCCCGCAGACCAAAGGCTATAGCCCACCGCCTCGGCGACAATTTCACGCGATGCTGGGTATTTCTTGCCATTTTGAGCAGGCTTCTGACCGTAGGCCTCCCACTGGTACACGAGGACCCTCAAAAGACTGTACCCATTTTCGACGCCTGTGAGCCCTGTAACTTCCTCCCAACCTCAAGGACCAAAGGCTATAGCCCACCGGCCTCGCATGACTATTTCACGCTGTGTGCGCCTCTAGGCATTTCTTGCCATTTTAGGGCAGGCCTCTGATCAGAGCCTCCCACCGGGCACACGAGGACCCTCAAAAGACTGTACCCATTTCCGCACCTCAGAGCCCTCAACTCCGCCTCCCAACCCCCGCGGACCAAAGGCTAAAGCCCACCGGCCTCGTCGCCTATATCACGCGCTGCACTGCTCCGCAGTTCTTTCCATGTTCGGGGAGGCATCTGTCCTGAGCCTCCCACTGGGCACACGAGGACCTCGAAAAGACTGTACTCATTTCCGATGCCCAGAGCCCTTAACTTCCTCCCAACCCCGCTAAAGGCTATAGCCCACCGCCTCATGACAATTTCACGCGATGCGCGCTGGTTGGTATTTCTTGCCATTTTGGGTAGGCTCTGACCGTAGCCTCCCTGGGTACACGAGGACCCTCGAAAAGACTGTACTCCATTTCCGACGACTGTGAGCCCTGTAAACACCCTCCCAACCCCGCATCAGCACATAGCCCACCGCCTCTGACTATTTCACGGCTGGCCATTGGGCATTTTTGCCATTTTAGGCAGGCCTCTGACCGTATTCCTCCCATCACATGAGGACCTCAAACGATCAGTACCCATTTCCGATGCCTGTAGCCCTTAACTTCTCCCCAACCTCAAGTGACCAGGCTATAGCCCACCGGCCTCGGCGACATTTCACGCGATACGCCGCTGGGCATTTCTTGACATTTTAGGGCAGGCTTCTGACCGTAGCCTCCCACTGAGCACACGAGGACCCTCGAAAAGACTGTACCCATTTCCGACGACCAGAGCCCCCGAACGCCCCTCCCCAACCCCCGCGTAACAAAGGCTATAGCCCACCGGCCTCGGCGATTATTTCACGCTGCGCCGTTAGGCATTTCTTGCCATTTTAGGGCAGGCCGCTAACCGTAGCCTCCCACCGGGAAAACGAGACCTTCAAAAGATCAGTACCCATTTCCTGTGCCCAGCCCCCAACGCCTCTTCCCAACCCCTCTGCACTAAAGGCTATAGCCCACTGCCTCGGCGACATTTCACGCGCTGCTTGGTATGTCTTGCTATTTTAGGGCAGGCTTCTGACTCAGAGCCTCCCCACTGGGCACACAAGGACCCTCGAAAAGACTGCACTCCATTTCCGACGCACCAGAGCCCCTGTAAACACTCCTCCCAACCCCTCAAGGACCAGCACATAGCCCACCGCCTGTGACTATTTCACGCGCTGCGCCGCTGGGTATGTCTTGCCATTTTAGGGTAGGCTTATGACCGTAGCCTCCCACTGGGCACACGAGGACCCTTGAAAAGGCTGTACCCATTTCCGATGCCCAGCCTCCAACGCCTCCCAACCCTCATGACCAGCACACGCGCACTGCCTCGGGCGATTATTTCACGCCACATGGCCATGGCATTTCGTACATTTTAGGGCAGGCCTCTGACCGTAGCCTCCCACTGGGAAAACGAGGACCTTCGAAAAGACTGTACCCATTTCCTGTGCCCAGCCCCAACGCCTCCCTAACCCTCACAGAATAAAGGCTATAGCCCACCGCCTCGGCGACATTTCACGCGGCCAACATTGGTATGTTCTATTTTAGGGCAGGCTTGACCGTAGCCTCCCACTGGCACACAAGGACCTCGAAAAGACTGTACTCCATTTCCGACGACTGTGAGCCCTCAGAACCCCCTCCCTAACCCCAAATGGACCAAAAGCTATAGCCCACCGCCTCGCAACTATTTCACGCTACTGGGTCACTGGTATTTTGCCATTTTTGGGAAGGCCTCAACCAGTAGTCTCCCACTGGGTGCAAGAGGACCTCAAAAGACTGTACCCATTCCGGACGCCGAGAGCCCCGAATGCCCCTCCCTAACTTCATGGGACCAAAGGCTATAGCCCACTGCCTCACGATTATTTCACGCTACTATGCCACTGGGCATGTCTTGCCATATTAGGGCAGGCTTTTGACTGTAGGCTCCCACTGGGCACACGAGGACCCTCGAAAAGACTGTACCCATTTCTTACGCCTGTGAGCCCTGCAACGCCTCCCACCCCCGCGACTAAAGGCTATAGCCCACCGCCTTGACGAGTATTTCAGACGCTTCATCGCAGCATTTCTTGCCCTTTTAGGGCAGCCCTCTGATCAGAATCCCATCACATGAGGACACTAAAAGACTGTACTCCATTTCCATGCCCCGAGCCCCTGAACCCTCCCAACCTCAAGGACTAAATGCTATAGCCCACCGCCTGCGATTATTTCCACGTGTTGCGCCCGCTGGATATTTCTTGCCATTTTAGGTGCCTCGACCGTAGCCTCCCATCTGGGCACACAAGGACGCTCAAAAAGATCTGCACCCATTTCCGACGCACTGTGAGCCACCGAAACCCCTCCCAACCCCTCATGGGACTAAAGGCTATAGCCCACCGGCCTCGGGCGATTATTTCCCCACGCAATAAGCGCCACATGTCTTGCCATTTTGGGGCAGGCTTGATCAGAGCCTCCCACTGGCACACAAGGACCCACAAAAAGACTGCATCCCATTTCCGACGCCTGAGCCCTGTAACGCCCCTCCCCAACCCCCATGGACTAAAAGCTATAGCCCACTGCCTCGACGACTATTTCGACGCTGCATCGCAGGGCATTTTTGCCCTTTTAGGTAGCCTCTCGACCGTAGCCTCCCATACTGGGCACACGAGACCCTCGAAAAGACTGCACTACCATTTCCATGCCCAGAGCCCCGTAACCCTCCCAACCCCCGGGCTGACCAAAGGCTATAGGCCCAAGGCCGGCGATTATTTCACGTGCTGCATTGATATTTCTTGCCATTGGCAGGCTTGCCGAGCCTCCAACCTGGGTACACGAGACCCTCAAAAGACTGTACCCATTTCCATGCCCAGTGAGCCCCAGTAACCCCTCCCCAACCCCTGGGACCAAAAGCTATAGCCCACCGCCTCGACAACTATTTCACGCTGCAGGTCACTGGTATTTTTGCCATTTTTGGGCAGGCTCGACCGTAGTCTCCCACGGGTGGAGGACCTCGAAAGATCACCTATTCTGACGCCGAGAGCCCCCGAACGCCCCTCCCGAACTCCTCATGACCAAAGGCTATAGCCCACCGCGCTTGGTGACTATTTCACGTGGCCGTGTCATGACATTTTGCCATTTTCCGGCATGCTCGGCCGTAGCCTCCCATCACACGAGGACCCTCGAAAAGATCTGTACCCATTTCCACGACCAGAGCCTCAAACCCTCCCAACCCCTCATGACCAGGTTATAGCCCACCGCCTCGGTGATTATTCACGCGCTGCGCCGGGCATTTCTTGCCATTTTAGGCAGCTCTAATCAGTAGCCTCCCATCGGGAAAACGAGGACCTTCGAAAAGACTGTACCCATTTCCCAGGCCCAGAGCCCCCGAACGCCCCTCCCCACCCCCCGCGGACCAAAGGCTATAGCCCACCCGCCTCGGCGACTAGTTCACGCGCCAGCTGCCATCGCATGTCTTGCCATTTTAGGGCAGGCTTCGGACCGTAGCCTCCCACTGGGCACACGAGGACCCTCAAAAAGACTGTACCCATTTCTGACGCCCAGATCCCCAGAACGACCCTCCCCACCCCCTGCGGACCAAAGGCTATTGCCCACCGGCCTCGACGACTATTTCGCACGCTTCATCGCCTGGCATTTCTTGCCCTTTTAGGGCAGCCCTCTGACCGTAGCCTCCCACTGGGCACATGAGGACACTCGAAAAGACTGTACCCATTTCCAATGCCCTGATCCCCAGAATCCCCCTCCCCAACCCCCGCGGACGAAAGGCTATAGCCCACCGTCTCGGTGTGATTATTTCACGTGCTGCGCTTGGGTATTTCTTGCCATTTTAGGGCAGTGCCTCCGACTCAGAACCTCCCACTGGCACAAGAGGACCTCGAAAAGGTTGTACCCATTTCCGACGACCGAGCCCCTTAAACCCCATCCCCAACCTCAAGGACTAAAGGCTATAGCCCACCTGCCTATGATTATTTCACGGCTGCTAGACATTTCTTATTTTAGGCAGTGCTTCTGACCAGTAGCCTCCCACTGGGCACACGAGGACCCTCGAAATGACTGTCATTCCATTTCCGACCACCAGTAGCTCCCAAACCCCCCAACCCTCATGGACCAAAGGCTATAGCCCACTGCCTTGTGACTATTTTCCCGCTGTCCTGGCTGGGCATTTCTTCCATTTTAGGCAGGCTTGACCGTAGCCTCCCATCCGGGCACACGAGGACCTCAAAAGACTGCACCCATTTCAGACGCCCAGAGTCTCCGAACGCGCTACCAACCTCAAGGACTAAAGGTTATAGCCCACCGCCTCGCGATTATTTCACGCACCGCTGGGCATTTCTTGCCATTTTAGGGCAGGCTTCTGACCGTAGCCTCCCACTAGGCACACGAGGACCTCAAAAAGACTGTACCCATTTCCGACGCCCAGAGCCCCAGAACGCCCCACCCCACCCCCGCCGGACCGAAGGCGATAGCCCACCGTCTCAAGCGACTATTTCACGTGTTGCGCCTGGGTATTTTTACCATTTTAGGGCAGGCCTCGATCAGAATCCTCCCACTGGGCACACGAGACCCTCGAAAAGGCTGGAACCCATTTCACGACCAGAACTCCCCAAACCCCTCCCCAACCTCCCTCAAGGACCAAAGGCTATATAGCCCATGTGCCTGATTATTTCACTGGGCTGCGCCGACATTTTCTTGCTATTTTGGCAAAGCTTCTGACCGTAGCCTCCCACTGGGCACACGAGGACCCTCGAAAAGACTGTACCCATTTTCGACGACCAGAGCCCCCGAAAACCCCCACCCCAACCCCCCGGACCAAAGGCGATAACCCACCGCCTTGGATTATTTCAGTGCTACTGTGTCATGGCATTTATTGTCATTTTAGGGCAGGCCTCTGACCGTAGCCTCCCACGGGGCACACGAGGACCCTCGAAAAGACTGTACCCATTTCCAAGGCCCCTCCCCAACCCCCGCGGACCAAAGGCTATAGCCCACCGGCCTCGCCGACTATTTCACGAGCTGCGCCTACTGGTATTTCTGCCATTTTAGGGCAGGCCCTCGACCAGAGCCTCCCATCGGGCACGCGAGGACCTCGAAAAGACTGTACCCATTTCCACACCCAGAGCCCCCGAACGCCCCTCCCAACCCCCTGGCCAAACGCTTATAGCCCACCGGCCCTGGTGACTAATTCACGCACACTGGCATTTCTTGCCATTTTAGGGCAGGCCTGACCAGAGCCTCCCATCGGGCACACGAGGACCCTCAAAGACTGTACCCATTTCCGACGCCCAGAGCTCCCTGACCGCCTCCCCAACCCTCAAGGGACCAAATTTATAGCCCACTGCCCTACCGCGATTATTTCTACGGGCTGCGCCCGCTAGATATTTCTTGGTTATTTTAGGCAGGCTTTCTGACCGTAGCCTCCCACCTGGGCACACGAGACCTCGAAAAGATTGTACCCATTTCGACGCACTGAGCCTCCAAACACCCTCCCAACCTCATGGACCAAAGGCTATCGCCCACCGGCCTCGGTGACTATTTGTCGCGCTGCGCCGCCGGATATGTCTTGCCATTTTAGGGCAGGCTTCTGACCGTAGCCCCCCACTGGGAACACAAGGACCCTCGACAAGACTGCACTCCATTTCCCGACGCCTGAGCCCTGTAACGCCCTCCCAACCCCTCATGGACCAAAGGCTATAGCCCACCGCCTCGCGACTTATTTCACGCACTGGCCACTGGTATTTCTCGCCATTTTAGGGCAGGCTTGACCATAGCCTCCCATCAGACGAGGACCTCGAAAAGACTGTACTTTTCCGACGCCCAGCCCTGTAACCCCTTCCCAACCCCCGCTGACCAGAAGGCTTATAGCCCACCGGACGACTATATTCGCACGCTGCATCACAGCATTTCTTGCCCTTTTAGGGCAGGCTTCTGACCCTAGCCTCCCACTGGGCACACGAGGACCCTCGAAAAGACTGTACCCATTTCCAAAGCCCAGAGCCCCCGAACGCCGCTCCCCAACCCCCGCGGACCAAAGGCTATAGCCCACCGGCCTCGTCGACTATTTCATGCGCTGCGACGCTGGGCATTACTTGTCATTTTACGGCAGGCTTCTGACCGTAGTCTCCCACTGGGCACACGACGACCCTTGAAAAGACTGTACCCATTTCCGATGCCCAGAGCCCCCGAACCCCCCTCCCCAACCTCAAGGGACCAAAGCATTATAGCTGGCCGCCTCGCGACTATTTCACGTGCGCGTCACTGGCATTTCTTGCCATTTTAGGGCAGGCCTCTGACCGTAGCCTTCCACTGGGCACACGAGGACCCTCGAAAAGAGTGTACCCATTTCCCAGGCTAAGAACCCCCGAACGCCCCTCCCCCCTCAAGGACCAAAGGCACAGCCCACCGCCTCGAGACTATGTCACGGGCCACGCTACCGGATATGTCTTGCCATTTTAGGCAGGCTTCTGATCAGAGCCCCCCACTGGGAACACAAGGACCTCGACAAGACCAGACACATTTCCCGACGCCAGAGCCCTGTAACGCCCTCCCCAACCTCGCTGGAGCAAAGGCTATAGCCCACCGGCCTGGACGACTATTTCGCCCGCTGCATCGGTGGGCATTTCTTGACCTTTAGGCAGCCTCTGATTGTAGCCTCCTACTGGGCAGACGAGGACCCTCGAAAAGACTGTACCCATTTCCGACGCCGAGATCCCCCGAACAACCCTCCGCAACCCCCGCGGACCAAAGGCTATAGCCCACAGGCCTCGGCGACTATTTCACGCGCTGTGCCGCTGGGCATGTCTTGCCATTTTTGGGCAGGCTTCTGCCCGTAGCCTCCCACTGGGCACACGAGGACCCTCGAAAAGACTGCGTTCTGACCGTAGCCTCCCACTGGGCACACGAGGACCCTCGAAAAGACTGTACCCATTTCTGACGCCCAGAGCCCCAGAATGCCCCTCCCCACCCCCCGCGGACCAAAGGCTAAAGCCCACCGGCCTCGACGACTATTTCGTACGCTGCATCGCTGGGTATTTCTTGCCCTTTTAGGGCAGCCCTCTGACCGTAGCCTTCCACTGGGCACACAAGGACACTAGAAAAGACTGTACCCATTTCCGATGCCTGTGAGCCCTTAACCCCTCCCCACCCCCCGCGGACCAAAGGCTGTAGCCCACCGGCCTCGGTGACTATTTCACGCGCTGCGCCGCTGGGCATTACTAACAATTTTACGGCAGGCTTCTGACCGTAGTCACCCACTGGGCACACGAGGACCCTCGAAAAGACTGTACCCACTTCTGACGCCCAGAGCCCCCGAACCAACTGCCCAACCCCCGCGGACCAAAGCCTATAGCCCACCGGCCTCGGCGACTATTTCACGCGCTGCGCCACTGGGCATTTCTTGCCATTGTAGGGTAGGCTTCTGACCGTAGCCTCCAACTGGACACACGAGGACCCTCGAAAAGACTGTACCCATTTCTGACGCCCAGAGCCCCCGAACCCCCCTCATCAACCCCCGCGGACTAAAGGCTATAGCCCACCGGCCTCGGCGACTATTTCACGCGCTGCGCCACTGGGCATTTCTTGCCATTGTAGGGCAGGCTTCTGACCGTAGCCTCCCACTGGGCACACGAGGACCCACGAAAAGACTGTACCCATTTCCGACGATCAGAGCCCCCGAACCCCCCTGCCCAACCCTCATGACCAGCACATAGCCCACCGGCCTCGCCATGACTTTTCTTCGCCTGCTGCGGGACATTTCTTCCCTTTTTAGGGCAGGCCTCGGACCGTAGGCTCCCACTGAGCACGCGAGGCTACTTAAAAAGACTAAACCCATTTCCGATGGCGAGAGTCCCCAAACCCCCTCCCGAACCCCCGTGGAACAGACGCTATAGCCCACCGGCCCTGGCGATTATTTCGTGCACTGCGCCGCTGGGCATTTCTTGCCATTTTAGGGCAGGCTTCTGACCGTAACCTCCCACTGGGCACACGAGGACCCTAGAAAAGACTATACCCATTTCCGAAGACCAGAGCCCCCGAAACCCCCTCCCCAACCCCTGCTGGACTGGCTATATAGCCCACCAAAGATCGGCGATTATTTCATGCGCTACGCCATGGCATTTTTGCCATTTTAGTAGCAGGCTTGGATCAGAGCTCCCACGGGTACACGAGGACCCTTGAAAGTCTGTACCCATTTCCCGACGCCCAGCATCCCCGAACCCCTCACCAACCCCGCTGACTAAAGGCTTTAGCCCCCCAGCCTCGGTGACTATTTCACGATCGCGACGGCATTACTTACATTTTACAGCAAAGCTCGACCGCACTCTCCACTGGGCACAAGAGGACCTCAAAAGACTGCACCCCTTTCCGACACCCAGATCCCCCGAACCCCCTCCCCAACCACCCTGGGACCAACGACTATAGCCCACCGGCCCTAAGAACTATTTCACGGCGCACTGGCATTTCTTGCCATTTTAGGCCAGGCTTCGATCAGAGACTCCCACTGGGCACACGAGAACAATTGAAAAGACTGTACCCATTTCCGACGCCCAGAGCCCCGATCCCCACCAACCCTCAAGGACCAGTTATATCACTCAGCCGCCTTGATTATTTCACGCTGCGCTAGCATTTCTACCATTTAGGCAGGCCTCCGTAGCCACCGGGCACACGAGACCCTCAAAAGATTGTCCCCATTTCCGCCGACCAGAGCCCCCGAACCCCTCTCCACAACCCACGCGGACCAAAGGCTATAGCCCACCGGCATCGGCGACTATTTCACGCGCTGCGCCGCTTGGCGTTTCTTGCCATTGTAGGGCAGGCTTCTGACCGTAGCATCCCACTGGGCACACAAGGACCCTCGAAGATCAGACGACTCGACGCCGAGCTCCTCGCCCAACCCCCGAGGCAGTTATAGCCCACCCTCGCCACTATTTCACGTTATCACGCACATTGCCATTTACGGCAGGCCATCAGCCCCGGGCACACGAGACACCCTCAAAGATCCGACTCGATGCCCAGAGCCCCCGAACGCCCCGACCCATCCCCCGTGGAATGACGCTTATTTCAGACCGTCACAGCGGCATTTCACCATTTTAGGGTAGGTCATTCGATCACACACGAGAACCCATGAAAAATTGTACATTTCCGACGCCTGAGCCCCGATCCCCACCCCATGACCAGCACATAGCCCACCGGCCCAGCGACTATTTCACGCCAGCCACATTTCTTATTTTAGGTAGGCTCCGACCATCCTCCCACTGCGAGACGAAAAGACTGCACCATTTCGACGCAGCCCCCCGAACGCCTCCTCCAACCCCCGATCACATAGCCCACGCCTCGATATTTCACCACGGCCATTGGTATTTCTTGCCATTTTTAGCCCATCACACGAGGAACCTCGAAAGATGCACCATTTCTCGCAGCCCCGATCCACCCTCATCAACCTCGCTGACGAAAGACTATAGCCAACCCGGCGACATTTCACGCGCCACGACGCTGTCCATTACATTTTACCAGGCTTCGACCGAGCCTCACTGCACGACCCTGAAAGACTGACCCATTTTCGACGACTGCAGCCCTAACGCCTACCCAACCCCCGCTGATCAGGCAGCCCAACGGGCCTGAGACTCTGCCGCACAGGGACATTTCGCTTTTTAGGGCGGTTCACCGAGGCTCCCACCGAGCACGCCGAGGCTACTAAAAGACGACCATGGCCGAGTCCCAAACCCTCCCAACCCCGCAGACGCATAGCACGCCCCGGCCACCATTTCGCATCAAAGATTTCACCATTTTTGGTAGGCCTCATCAGTCCATCACACACGAGAACCCATGAAAATATGCACCCATTTCCCGACGCCCGTAGCCTCGATCCACACCTTTCCCGCTGACCAGCACCACCGCAGCACTTTCACGCGCTGCGCCGGCCAAGCATTTTTACTTTACTGATCGTAGCCCACCGGGCACACGACCGAAGACTGCACCATTTCCGACGCCAGAGCCCCGAACGCCCCCCAACCCCCGACCGCTGGTTATCACCGGCCCCAAGCTATTGCCGGGCCATCTTCCCATTTTAGGCCATGCTGACCGTATCGACTCACACACGAGACCCAAGATCGTCATTTCCCGACGGCAGAGCCCCGACTCTACTCCCCGCTGACCAAAGGCTATAGCAACGGCCCTGAGATTCACAGACATTTCCCGCCTTAGGCATCAGATCGTAGGCCCCATCGAGCAGCGAGGCTACTCAAAGACGAGACCCATTTCTGATGGCCGAGTCCCCAAACTCCCAAACCCCTCAGAGCGTTCGCCAGGCCACAAGGCTGGAGAGCTTACCATTTTAGGCTGATCAGAGCCTCATGGCACACGAACCCTGAAAATACTGTACCCATTTCGACGCCCAGCCCCCGATCTCCCCCACCCCGCTGACCAGCACAGCCCAGCCCCTGACTATTTCACGCCGCGCTGGCTGGCATTTTCATTTTAAAGTCGATCAGAGCCCACTGGCACGACTCGAAGACCCAGCCATTTCGACGAGCCCCGAACGCTCCTGTCCCCGCGACCAGCACATAGCCCAACGGCTCGAGACTTTCGCACCGTGACATTTCCCGCCTTTGTGGCAGGCCATGATCGCAGGCTCCCATCGAGCACGAGGACCAAAGATTACTGATGTCGCAGTCCAAACCCTCCCGAACCCCGCGGAACAGACGCTAGTATCGGCCGCCACTATTAGCATCGCCACTGGCACTTGTTATTTAGAGCACGATCAGAGCCTCATCGGGCAACCGAGAACCCTGAAAATACTGCACCATTTCCCGACGCCTGCAGCCTCGATCTCACCCATTCAAGATCAGCCCACGCTCGGCGCCGCGTCATACTTTGCCATTTTAGGCCAGGCTTGACCGTGCCCATCACATGAGACCAGCCTTATTACTGACTCAGCCTGGTCTCCCCCTAACCCCGCGACCATAGGCCATAGCCCACCGCCGGGCACATTTCAGCTCACATTTGCCACCCAGGGCAGGCTCGACCTAGCCCATCACACGAGACTCGAAAGATCACTCGACGCCAGCCCTCGAACGCCCCAACCCCCAGGTCACCGGGCAGCCCACGCGCTGCGCACGTCATTTTTGTTATTTTAGGAAGCCTGATCAGAGTTTCATCGGCACCGACCGACAGATCGAGACCCGACGCCAGCCTCGAACCCCTCATCAACCACCGCACACATCGGCCGCCATGTACGCTGCATCCTGCATTTGTAGCCGACCGTAGCCTCATCGGGACACGGACCCTGAAAGACTGCACCATTTCGACGCCAGCCCCGATCCTCCCCTCGCCGACCGTAGCCCACCGCCCCAAGATTGCCACGATTTCTGTTATTTGGGGCCTCACCCAGCCCATCACGAGGTCCCCGAACACACCACACCACACAGGCCCCGCTGAACGCCTCTTCCCAACCGCCGAACCAGTACAGCCCACCGCCCCGCCATCATTTCTGCCATTTTAGAAGTCGATGCCCCAATCGGCACTCCATGACCGAAAGATTGACCATTCCAGACCCCTCGCCAACCCCTCACACCATCAGACAGCATAGCCCACCGCCCTGGCCGACACGCGCCGCGACTGGCACCGCAGGTAGCCGATCAGCCTCCCATGGGACACGACCCTGAAAGACTGCACCCATTTCCAAAGCCCCCTGAACCCCGCGGACCAGCAGCCCAACGCCCGGCACTATTTCACGCGCCGCGCCGATTTCTGTTATTTTAGCAGGCTCGACCTCATCACGAGGTCCCGAACACACACCACTGACGCCAGAGCCCTCGAACGCCCTCACCCGGCTGTCGGTTCGGCGACTCACCGCGCACTGGCATATTGCCGCTCATCGTAGCCTCACCGACACACCAGGACCTCGACACCTCATGGCTGTAGCCCCGGCCCCCTCCCGCTGACCACACACCGCCGGCTGTCGCATTTTAGTAGCCGACCGCAGTTCATCGGGCACACGACTGAAGATCAGACCCACCGACAGCCAGCTCGAACCACCTCCCCCGCGACTGGCTACCATAGCCCCCACCCCCTGACTATTTCCCCGCGCCCCGAGATTATTTAGTGACCACCCACCCGCACGAGTACTCAAAGAGACCCACTCCCATCGACGAGCCCCCAACCCTCATCAACCACCGACCAGCCCAGCCTCCGGCCGCACGCGCCACTATCTGACACTCATTACCTGCAGTCAGACCAGTCATGCACACGAGACCGGAAGATCGCACCCACCCAATGCCTCCCTCCCAACCAGCACAGGCATCGCCGGCTCACCAGCGATTTCGCCATTTTAGCCTCCCGACCCCAGCTCATCACACGAGACCCCTCAAAGACATTTTGACGCCAGAGCTCGAACGCCCCCGCTGCAGTTACAGCCCATCAGCCGCCGGGCGACCACGCCGCTGCGCCGCCAGATTTGCAGCGATCAGCCTCCCATGGCACGACTGGAAGATCGACCCATTTCGACCAGAGCCTCGGTCTCTTCCCCATGACTGCTCACTGCCTCGGCGACCACGCTGCACGTTCCCCTGCCGCTGCTGAAGTAGCCCCATCACACGAGTTCCGAAAAGACCGCACCATGATGCCAAGAGGCTCGATCAGCACAGGCTCACTGGGCCCTGATCATCAGCCGCCGGCGCCACAGAGTTTTGTTTCTGACCGTATGCCTCGAGCACAACGAGAACCCTCGAAGATTAGATTTATTGATGAGGCTCCAACCTCATCAACCCCTCGAACAAGGCCATAGCCCATCGCCTCACGATTACACGCCAGTGCTGTTAGGCATTTCTGCCTTTTTAGGATAGCCTCACTGTAGGCTCCCACCGAGCACGCGATATTTAAGACAGACCCACTGATGCCAGTCTCAAACCCCTTCCCGAACCCCGTAACAGACTTATAGCCCACCGGCTGCGCCATTTCAGGCACTGGCGATTTCTCACCAGGCGTCAGCCTCCATCGGCACACGAGACCCTCGACTCGACCAGAGCCCAACCCCTCACCCCACCGAACCAGGTTAGCCCATCGCCCCCGCCGACCATGCGCCAGACGGTACATACTTCACGAAGCCGATCAGCCCCACGAGGATCTCGACCCACTCCATCGAGAGCCTTTCCTCCACTCCGCTGATCAGCATGCAGCCCATGAACCGCACCACCACGTGCCACCGCCTGGCATTTCTTCCATTTAGACAGCCCGACCCTGCCTCATCACACGAGACCCTCAAAGATCGGTCACATGCCTGAGTTTCCTCGGTCTCCCCAACCGCTGGTTACAGCTCACCGCCCGCGACCAGCTTACGCGCCGACGCAAGATATGCTGCCAGCCCAGGCCCACGAGGGACGTGTGTCCGATGCCCAGACCACGCTTCTCCACCCCGCTGGTACAGGCTGACCGCCGGCCGCACGCTGCCACCGTTTTCAGGGCATCAGCCTCCACCACATGACAGGCTGAAAGCTGCACCCATTTCTCGACGCCAGAGCCCCAACCCCTCATCCACCCTCATCAACCACCGTGCTATAGCTGGTCCGCCTGGGAGGCGTCAGGGGCCGCCGAAATAAATACCTTTCGAGGGTCCTCGTTACTGGAGGCTACGTCAGAAGCCCCGCCCTAAAATCGCAAGAAATACCCAGCGGAGCAGCGCTGAAATAGTCGCCGAGGCCGGTGGGCTATAGCCTGGTCCGCAAGGCGCTGGGCTCAAGGCCTGAAATGGGCAGTCTTTCGAGGGTCCTGTGACCGGGAGGCTACGGTCAGAAGCCTGCCCTAAATGGCAAGAAATGCCCAACGGCACAGCCTGAAATAGTCGACGAGGCGCGGCTATAGCCTTGGTCCGGGGTCAGTGGGGTGGGGCTCGCCAAAATGGGTACAGTTTTTAAGGGTCCTCGTGTGCCTGGGAGGCTACGTCAAGCCTGCCCTAAATGGCAACAAATGCCCACCGCGCAGTGCATGAAATAGTCGCCGGGCCGTGGGCTATAGCCTTAGTCCGCGAGCTGGGGAGGGGGTCTGGGGCCTGGCTCATCGGAAATGGGTAGAGTCTTTCGAGGGTCCTCGCCTGCCCAGGAGGCTACTCAAGCCTGCCCTAAATGGCAAGAAATGCCCAGCGCGCAGCTGTGAAATAGTCTCCAAGCCCGTGGGCTATAGCCGGTCCGCTGGGGGAGGGGCGTCGGGGCCCGGGCCGAAATGGTACAGTATTTCGAGGGTTCTCGATGCCTGGGAGGCTACAGAAGCCTGCCCTAAATGGCAAGAAATGCTCAGCAGCGCGGTGAAATAGTCACCGAGGCCGGTGGCTATAGCCTTGGTCCGGGTATTGGGGAGGGGGTTCGGGGTTTTTGGCATTGGAAATGGGCATGTGAGAAGGTCCTCGTGTGCCCTCAGCTGGGAGGCTACGGTCAAGCCCGCCCTAAATGGCAAGAAATGCCCAGCGCAGTGAAATAGTCTCCAAGCCCGTGGCTAGCCTTTGGTCCGCTGGGGCCGGGAGGCGCTCGGGGCCGCCGGAAATGGCACAGTCTTTCGAGGGTCCTCAGATGCCTGCTGGGACTACGCCAGAAGCCTGCCCTAAAATGGCAAGAAATGCCCAGCGCGCAGCTGAAATAGTCACCGAGGCGTGGCTATACCTTTGGTCCGCTGGGTTGGGAGGCGTGGGGCTCGGGCCGAATAGGTACAGTCTTTCGAGGGTCCTCGTGTTACCGGAGGCTACGGTCAGAAGCCTAAACTAAAATCGCAAGAAATAACCAGCGGAGCAGCTGTGAAATAGTCGCCGAGGCCGGTGGGCTATAGCCTTGGTCCGCGGGGTCAAGGCGTCGGGGCCTGGGCCGAAATGGGTACAGTCTTTTCGAGGGTCCTGCTGACCAGTGGGAGGCTACGAAGCCTGCCCTAAAATGGCAAGAAATGCCCAACGGCACAAGGAAATAGTCGCCGAGGCCGGGCGGGCTATAGCCTTTGGTCCGGGGTTGTGGGGCTCGGGGCTCCGGAAATGGGTAAGTTTAAGGATCCACGTGCCCAGTGGAAGGCTACGTCAGAAGCCCGCCTAAATGGCAAGAAATTCCCAGCGCGCAGGAAATAGTCGCCGAGCCGGGTTGGCTATAGCGGTCCGCTGGGGTCAGGGGGTTCGGGGTTCCATCGAAATGGGTACATTTTGACGGTCCTGTGCCCAGTTGATGTTACTCAAGCCGACCGAAATGGCAAGTACACCAGGCCGCAGCTGAAATAGTCACCGAGGCCGTGGCTATAGCCTTGGTCCGCTGGTGGGAGGGGGTTCGGGGTTCTGGTCATCCCAAATGGGTACAGTCTTTCGAGGGTCCTCGTGTGCCCATGGGAGGCTACGGTCAGAAGTTCGCCCTAAATGGCAACAAATGCCCACCGCGCAGTGCATGAAATAGTCGCCGGCCGTGGGCTATAGCCTTTGGTCCGCGAGCTGGGAGGGGGTTCGGGGCTCGTCATCGGAAATGGCATTTTCGAGGGTCCTCGTGGTGCCTGGGGAGGCTACGGTCAGAAGTCTGCCCTAAATGGCAAGAAATGCCCAACGCACAGGTGAAATAGTCGCCGAGGCCGGGCGGCTATAGCCTTTGGTCCGCGGGTCGGGGCGCTGGTTCTTGCCATCGGAAATGGGTACAGCTTTTTAAGGGTCCTCGTGGTGCCTGGGGGAGGCTACGGTCAAGCCCCGCCCTAAATGCCAAGAAATTTCGAGCCGAGCGTGAAATAGTCGCCGAGGCCGGTGGGCTATAGCCTTGGTCCGCGGGCGGGTGGGGGTTCGGGGTTCCGCCGGAAATGGCACAGTCTTTCGAGGTCCCTGTGCCCAGTGAGGCTACGGTCAGAAGTCTCTAAATGGCAACAAATGCCCACCGCGCAGTGCATGAAATAGCCGGGCCGTGGCTATAGCCTTTAGTCCGCGAGCTGGGAGGGGGTTCGGGGCCTGTCATCGGAAATGGTAGAGTCTTTTCGAGGTCCTCGTGCCCAGCTGGGAGGCTACGGTCGAAGCCCGCCCTAAATGGCAAGAAATGCCCGAAAGCAGCGTGAAATAGTCCTGCCCAGGCCAGCCGGTCCGCTGGGGCCGGGAGGCGTCGGGGCTCCGCCGGAAATGGGTACAGCCTTTCGAGGTCCTCGTATGCCTGGGAGGCTACGCCAGAAGCCTGCCCTAAATGGCAAGAAATGCCCAGCAGCGCAGAAATAGTCACCGAGGCCGTGGGCTATAGCCTTTGGTCCGCGGGTAATGGGGAGGGGGGTTCGGGGTTGGCTTGGAAATGGGTACAGTCTGAAGGTCCTCGTGCCCAGGGGAGGCTACGGTCAAGCCTGCATTAAAATGAAATGCCCAGCCAAGCATGAAATAGTCTGCCCGTGGGCCAGCCTTGGTCCGCTGGGAGGGCGCCTGGGGCCTGCATCGGAAATGGCAATCTTTCGAGGGTCCTCGATGCCCAAGGTTACGGCCAGAAGCCTGCCCTAAATGGCAAGAAATGCCCAACGGCACAGCGCGGAAATAGTCGCCGAGGCGGGCTATAGCCTTTGGTCCGGGGTCAGGGGCGCCTGGGGCCTGCGCCGGAAATGGTACAGTTTTTAAGGATCCACGTGCCCAGGCTACGTCGAAGCCTGCCCTAAATGGCAAGAAATTCCCAACAAGAAGCTGGTGAAATAGTCGCCGAGGCCGGTGGGGCTAGCCTTGGTCCGGGGGGAGGGGTTCGGGGTTCTTGCATCGGAAATGGCCTTTGACGGTCCTCGTGCCGCTGGATGATGTCGCCAGAAATGGCAAGTAATACCCAGCAGTAGGCCAGAGTCAACGAGGCCGGTGGGCTATAGCCTTGGTCCGCGTGGTCAGAGGGGTTCGGGTTCCGTCATCCGAAATGGCAGTCTTTCGAGGGTCCTCGTGTGCCTGGGAGGCTACGGTCGAAGTCTGCCCTAAATGGCAACAAATGCCCACCGCGCAGTATGAAATAGTCACGGGCCGGGGCTATAGCCTTTGGTCCGCGAGCTGGGAGGGGTCTGGGGCATCGGAAATGGGTACAGCCTTTTCGAGGGTCCTCGTGCCCAAGGAGGCTACGGTCGAAGTCTGCCCTAAATGGCAAGAAATGCCCAACGGCACAGCTGAAATAGTCGCCGAGGCCGGGCGGGCTTTAGCCTTTGGTCCGCTGGGTTGGGGGCGTGCTGGTTCTGCCATCGAAATGGGTACAGTTTTTTAAGGGTCCTCGTGCCTGGGAGGCTACGTCAGAAGCCTGCCCTAAAATGCCAAGAAATTTCGAAAGGCGCAGCGCAGGAAATAGTCGCCGAGGCCGGTGGGCTATAGCCTGGTCCGCGGTCAGTGGGGGGTCTGGGGTTCTGGCCGGAAATGGGTACAGTCTTTCGAGGGTCCTCCCAGTGGGAGGCTACGGTCAGAAGTCTGCCCTAAATGGCAACAAATGCCCACCGCAGAGTGCATGAAATAGTCGCCGGGCCGGTGGCTATAGCCTTTAGTCCGCGAGGGAGGGGGTTCGGGGCCCGTCATCGGAAATGGTAGAGTCTTTCGAGGGTCCTCGCAGCCAGCGGGAGGCTACGGTCGAAGCCTGCCCTAAAATGGCAAGAAATGCCCAGCGCGCAGCGCTGAAATAGTCTCCAAGTGGCCATAGCCTTTGGTCCGGGGTCAGGGGGCCTGGGCCGGAAATGGGTACAGTCTTTCGAGGGTCCTCGATGCCCAGTGGGAGGCTACGCCAGAAGCCTGCCCTAAAATGGCAAGAAATGCCCAGCGCGCAGGAAATAGTCACCGAGGCCGGGCTATAGCCTTTGGTCCGCGGGTATGGGAGGGGTCTGGGTTTTTGAAATGGCATACCAAGGTCCTCGTGGCCCATGGGAGGCTACGGTCAGAAGCCCATTAAATGGCAAGAAATGCCCAGCGCGCGCTGAAATAGTCTCCAAGCGGTGGGCTATAGCCTTTGGTCCGCTGGGCCGGGGAGGGCGTCGGGCCCGGCATCGAAATGGGCACAATCTTTCGAGGGTCCTCGATGCCCAGTGGAGGCTACGGCCAGAAGCCCCGCCCTAAATGGCAAGAAATGCCCAGCGCGCAGCTCGTGAAATAGTCACCGAGGCCGGTGGGCTATAGCCTTTGTTCCGCTGGGATTGGGAGGCGTCGGGGCCTGGGGCCAAATAGGTACAGTCTTTTCGAGGGTCCTCGTGTTACCAGTGGGAGGCTACGGTCAGAAGCCTGCCCTAAAATCGCAAGAAATACCCAGCGGAGCAGCGCGTGAAATAGTCGCCGAGGCCGGTGGGCTATAGCCTTTGGTCCGCGGGGGTTGGGAAGGGGCGTTCGGGGGCTCTGGGCGTCGGAAATGGGTACAGTCTTTTCGAGGGTCCTCGTGTGACCAGTGGGAGGCTACGGTCAGAAGCCTGCCCTAAAATGGCAAGAAATACCCAACGGCACAGCGCGTGAAATAGTCGCCAAGGCCGGCGGGCTATAGCCTTTGGTCCGGGGGTCAGGCGCTGGGGCTCGTCGGAAATGGGTACAGTTTTTTTAAGGGTCCTCGTGTGCCCAGTGGGAGGCTATGGTCAGAAGCCTGCTCTAAAATGGCAAGAAATTCCCAGCGGCGCAGCGCGTGAAATAGTCGCCGAGGCCGGTAGGCTATAGCCTTTGGTCCGCGGGGGTTGGGGAGGGGTGTTCGGGGGTTCTTGCCATCGGAAATGGGTACAGTCTTTTTGACGGTCCTCGTGTGCCCAGTTGGATGTTACGGTCAGAAGCCGGCCGTAAAATGGCAAGTAATACCCAGCGTCGCAGCGCGTGAAATAGTCACCGAGGCCGGTGGGCTATAGCCTTTGGTCCGCGGTGGTTGGGGAGGGGGGTTCGGGGGCTCTGGTCATCGGAAATGGGTACAGTCTTTTCGAGGGTCCTCGTGTGCCCAGTGGGAGGCTACGGTCAGAAGTCTGCCCTAAAATGGCAACAAATGCCCACCGGCGCAGTGCATGAAATAGTTGCCGAGGCCGGTGGGCTATAGCCTTTGGTCCGCGAGCGTTGGGGAGGGGGGTTCGGGGGCTCTGGTCATCGGAAATGGGTACAGTCTTTTCGAGGGTCCTCGTGTGCCCAGCGGGAGGCTACGTCAGAAGCCTGCCCTAAAATGGCAAGAAATGCCCAGCGGCGCAACGCACGAAATAGTCGCCGGGGCCGGTTGGCTATAGTGTCTGTTCCACGGGGCTTCGGGGGGGGGGTTTGGGGAATTGGCCATCGGAAATGGGTCTAGTCTTTTTGAGTAGCCTCGCGTGCTCAGTGGGAGCCTACGGTCTGAGGCGTGCCTAAAAAGGCATGAAATGTCCCACGGCGGGGCCGGTGGGCTATAGCCTTTGGTCCGCGGGGGTTGGGGAGGGGCGATCGGGGGCTCTGGGCGTCGGAAATGGGTACAGTCTTTCCGAGGGTCCTAGTGTGCCCAGTGGGAGGCTACGGTCAGAGCCCTGCCCTAAAATGGAAAGAAATGCCCAGCGGCGCAGCGCGTGAAATAGTCGCCGTGGCCGGTGGGCTATAGCCTTTGGTCCGCTGGGCCGGGGAGGTGGGGTTCGGGGTTCTGGCATGGAAATGGGTATGCCTTTTGACGGTCCTCGCAGTGCCCAGCGGGAGGCTACGGTCGAAGCCCGCTGTAAATTGGCAAGCACACCCAGCGCGCAGCTGAAATAGTCGCCGAGGCCGGTGGGCTATAGCCTTGGTCCGCGGGGTTGGGAGGGGTTCGGCCCGTCATCGGAAATGGGTACAGCCTTTTCGAGGTCCTCGTGCCCAGCCGGGAGGCTACGGTCCAAGCCCGCCCTAAATGAGCACGAAATGCCCACCGCGCAGTGTACGAAATAGTCGCCGGGCCGGTGGGCTATAGCCTTGGTCCGCGAGGGTCGGGATGGGGTTCGGGGCCTGGGCATCGAAATGGGTATAGTCTTTCGAGGGTTGTGCCCAAAGGGGAGGCTACGGTCAGAAGGCTGCCATAAATGGAAAGAAATGCCCAGCGAGCGCATGAAATAGCCGAGGCCGGTGCGGCTATAGCCCTTGGTCCGTGGGGGCTTGATGAGGAGTTTCAGGCGCCTGGGTCGAAATGGGTACGCCTATTCGAGGGTCCTCGTGCACCAGCTGGGAGGCTACGGTCAAGCCCGATCTAAAATGGCAAGAAATGCCCCATGGGGCTGGGGGGGTCGGGCCGGGTCGGGGCCTGAAATGGGTACAGTCTTTGAGGGTTCTCGTGTGTCCAGTGAGGTTACGGTCAGAAGTCTGCCCTAAATGGCAAATAAATGCGACCGCAAAGGTATGAAATAGTCGCTGGGCCGTGGGCTATAGCCTGGTCCGCGAGTAGGGACGGGGTTCGGGGCCCGTCATCGCAAATGGGTACAGTCTTTTCGAGGGTACTCGAGCCCAAAGGGGAGGCTACGGTCAGAAGCCTGCCCTAAAATGGCAAGAAATGCCCAGCGGCGCAGCGCGTGAAATAGTCTGCAAGCCCGGTGGGCTATAGCCTTTGGTCCGCGGGGGTTGGGTAGGGGGTTCGGGGGCTCTGGCTGTCGGAAATGGGTACAGTCTTTTCGAGGGTCCTCGTATGCCCAGTGGGAGGCTACGGTCAGAAGCCTGCCCTAAAATGGCAAGAAATGCCCAGCGGCGCAGCGCGTGAAATAGTCGCCGAGGCTTGTGGGCTATAGCCTTTGGTCCGCGGCGGTTGGGGAGGGGGGTTCGGGGGTTCTTGGCATCGGAAATGGGTAAAGTCTTTTTGACGGTCCTCGTGTGCCCAGTGGGAGGCTACGGTCAGAAGCCTGCCCTAAAATCGCAAGAAATGCCCAGCGTCGCAGCGCGTGAAATAGTCGCCGAGGCCGGTGGGCTATAGCCTTTGGTCCGCTAGCGTTGGGTAGCGGCGTTGGGGCGTACTGGGCATCGGAAATGGGTACAGTCTTTTTGACGGTCCTCGTGTGCCCAGTGGGAGGCTACGGTCAGAAGCCTGCTGTAAATTGGCAAGTAATACCCAGTGTCGCAGCGCGTGAAATAGTCGACGAGGCCGGTAGGCTATAGCCTTTGGTCCGCGAGGGTTGGGGAGGGGCGTTCGGGGGTTCTGGGCATCGGAAATGGGTACAGTCTTTTTGACGGTCCTCGTGCCTGGGGGAGGCTACGTCAAGCTCGCTGTAAATTGGCAACTAATGCCCAGTCGCAGCGCCGTGAAATAGCCGCCGAGGCCGTGGGCTATAGCCTTGGTCCGCGGGGTTGGGGATGGGGTTCGGGGCCCGTCATCGGAAATGGGTACAGTCTTTTCGAGGGTCCTCGTGTGCCCAGTGGGAGGCTACGGTCAGAAGCCTGCCCTAAAATGGCACAAAATGCCCACCGGCGCAGTGCACGAAATAGTCACCGAGGCCGGTGGGCTACAGCATTTGGTCCATAGGGGTTGGGGAGGGGGGTTCGGGGGCTCTGGGCGTCGGAAATGGGTACAGACTTTTCGAGGGTCCTCGTGTGCCCAGTGGGAGGCTACGGTCACAATCGTGCCCTAAAATGGCAAGAAATGCCCAGCGGCACAGCGCGTGTAATAGTCGCCGAGGCCGGCGGGCTATAGCATTTGTTCCGCGGGGGTTGGGGTGGGGGGTTCGGGGGCTCTGGGCGTCGGAAATGGGTACAGTCTTTTCAAGGGTCCTCGTGTGCCCAGTGGGAGCCTACGGTCTGAGGCCAGCCCTAAAAAGGCAAGAAATGCCCAGCGGCGCAGCGCGTGAAATAGTCGCCGAGGCCGGTGGGCTACAGCCTTTATTCCGCGGGGGTTGATGGGGGAGGTTCGGGGGCTCTGGGCGTCGGAAATGGGTACAGTCTTTTCGAGGGTCCTCGTGTGCCCAGTGGTAGGCTACAGTCAGAAGCCTGCCTAAAATGGCAAGAAATGCTCAACGGCGCAGCGTGTGAAATAGTCGCCGAGGCCGGTGGGCTATATCCTTTTGTCCGCGGGGGTTGGGGAGGGGGGTTCGGGGGCTCTTAGCATCGGAAATCGGTACAGTCTTTTCGAGGGTCCTCCAGTGCCCAGTGGGAGGCTACGGTCAGAAGCCTGCCGTAAAAAGGCAAGAAATGCCCAGCGGGGCAGCGCGTGTAATAGTCGCCGAGGCCGGTGGGCTATAGCCTTTATTCCGCGGGGGTTGATGAGGGAGGTCCGGGGGCTCTGGGCGTCGGAAATGGGTACAGTCTTTTCGAGGGTCCTCGTGTGCCCAGTGGGAGGCTACGGTCAGAAACCTGCGCTAAAATGGGAAGAAATGCCCAACGGCGCAGCGCGTGAAATATTCGCCGAGGCCGTTGGGCTATAGCCTTTGGTCCGCGGGGGTTGGGGAGGGGCGTTCGGGGCTCGTGCATCGGAAATGGTAGAGTCTTTTCAGGGTCCTCGTGCCCAGGCTACGGCCAAGCCTGCCGTAAAATGGCAAGTAATGCACAGCGTCGCAGCGCAGGAAATAGTCACCGAGGCCGGTGGGCTATAGCCTTTGGTCCGCGGGGGTTGGGGAGGGTGGTTCGGGGGCTCTGGTCGTCGGAAATGGGTTCAGTATTTTCGAGGGTCCTCGTGTGCCCAGTGGGTGGCTACGGTCAGAAGCCAGCCCTAAAATGGCAAGAAATGCCCAGCGCGCAGCTGCGGAAATAGTCGCCGAGGCCGGTGGGCTATAGAATTTGGTCCGCTGGGTCTGGGGTTCGGGGGCCGCGCCGGAAATGGGTATAGTCTTTCAAGGGTCCTCGTACCCAAGGCGAGGCTACGGTCGAGGATTGCTCTAAATTGGCAAGAAATGCTCAGCGCAGCTTGATGAAATAGTCGCCACGGTGGGCTATATGTCTGTTACACGGGGTTCGGAGGGGTTTGGGGACTCGCCATCGGAAATGGATCTAGTCTTTGAACAGCATCGCTGCTCGCTGGGAGCCTCACGGTCCGAGGCCCGCCCTAAAAGGCAAGAAATGCCTAGCGGCGCAACGCTGGAAATAGTCGCCGAGGCCGTGGCAGCCTTTATTCCGCTGGGCTGATGAGGGAGGTCTGGGGCTCAAGGCCGGAAATTGGTACAGCCTTTTCGAGGGTCCTCGTGGTGCCCAGTGGGAGGCTACAGAACCCTGCCCATAAATGGCAAGAAATGCCCAGCGGCGCAGCGCGTGAAATAGTGCCCGAGGCCGGTGGGCTATAGCCTTTCGTCCGCGGGGGTTGGGGTGGGGGGTTCTGGGGCTCTGGGCATCGAAAATGGGTCCAGTCTTTTCGAGGGTCCTCGTGTACCCAGTGGGAGGCTACGGTCAGAAGCCTGCCTAAATGGCAAGAAATACCGAAGGCGCGCAGCTGCGGAAATAGTCGCCGAGGCCGTGGGCTATAGCATGGTCCGCTGGGTAGTCTGGGGTTCTGGCCATCGGAAATGGGTACAGTCTTTTCGAGAGTCCTCGTGTGCCCAGTGGGATGCTACGGTCAGAAGCCTGCCCTAAAATGGCAAGAAAATACCCAGCGGCGCAGCGCGTGAAATAGTCGCCGAGGCCGGTGGGCTATAGCTTTTAGTCCGCGGGGGTTGGGGAGGGTGGTTCGGGGGATCTGGGCGTCGGAAATGGGTACAGTCTTTTCGAGGGTCTTCGTGTGCCCAGTGGGAGGCTACGGTCAGAATCCTGCCCTAAAATGGCAAGAAATGCCCAGCAGCGCAGCGCGTGAAATAGTCACCGAGGCCGGTGGGCTATAGCCTTTGGTCCGCGGGGCTTGATGAGGGGGGTTCGGGGGCTCTTGGCATCGGAAATGGGTACAGTCTTTTCGAGGGTCCTCGTGTGCCCAGTGGGAGGCTACGGTCAGAAGCCTGCCGTAAAATGGCAAGAAATGCCCAGCGGCACAGCGTGTGAAATAGTCGTGGCCGGGCCATAAACCTTTGGGTTCGCAGGGGCCGGAGGGGCGCCAGGGTTCTCAAGGCGCTAAATGGGTACAGGCCCTTCGAGGGTCCTGCACCCATAGGAGGCTAGGGTCAGAGGCCTGCCCAAAAGGCAAGAAATCCCCCGCTGGCACAGCTGGAAATAGTGGCCGAGGTCAAAGTGGGCTATAGCCCTGGTCCGTATGGGGTCAGGGTTGGGGGTTCAGCCATCTAAATGGCACAAATTTTCGAGGGTCCCTGTGCCCAAAGTGGAGGTTTCGCCAGTCAATTCTAAATGGCAAGAAATACCCATTTGTGCGCAACACAGAAATAGTCGCCGAGGCCGTGGGCCATAGCGGTCCGCTGGGGTTGATGGGAGGTGGTTCAGATCTCGGCGCCGAAATGGGTAAAGTCTTTCGAGGGTCCGTGCCCAGTGAGGCTACGTCACGACCAACCGAAATGGCAAGTAATACCCAGCGCAGCTGTGAAATAGTCACGAGACCGTGGCCTATAGCCTTTAGTCCGCAAGAATAATGAGGGGGTCTGGGGCTCGCCTTTTAAATGGGTACATGTTTTTTCGAGGGTCCTCGGTACCCAAGTGGAGGCTACGGTCAGAAGCCTGCCCTAAATGGCAAGAAATACCAAGCGCAGCGCAGCGTGAAATAGTCGCTGAGGCCGTGGGCTATAACCTTGGTTCATGGGGTTGTGAGGGGCGTCGGGGTTCCGGCGACGGAAATGGGCATGTTTTCGAGGGACCCCGTGGTGCTGGGAGGCTAGGGTCGAGGCCCGCCCAAAATGGCAAGAAATCCTCAGCGCTGCAGCGGAAATAGTGGTGGCCGAGGCCTGGCCAGCCTTGGTCCGCTGGGGTCAGTGGAGGGGCGTCGGGGTTCCGGGGTCAGAATGGCATGCCTTTTCGAGGACCCTGCAGCCTGGGAGGCTAGGGTCGAGGCCCGCCAAAAATGGCAAGAAATCCTCAGCGGCACAGCGCATGAAATAGTGGCCGAGGCCGGTGGGCTATAGCCTGGTCCGCTGGGGCCGGGAGGGGTCTGGGCCTGAGTCAAAATGGGTACAGTCTTTTCTAGGGTCCTCGTGTCCCCAGTGGGACTCTACGGTCAGAGGCCTGCCCTAAAATGGCAAGAAATGCCCAGCGGCGGAGTGCACGAAATAGTCGCCGTGAGCCAGAGGCTATAAAGGCTCTGCTCCACGGGGTTCGGAGGGGGTTTTGGGACTCTACCCATCAGAAATGGGTGTAGTCTTTTGAATAGCCTCGTGCTCATGGAGCCTACGGCCTGAGGCCCCGATCTAAAAGGCAAGAATGTCCCACCGGCGCAGCAAAGAGTCTCCGAGCCCTGTGGGCTATAGCCCATGGTCCGCGGGTGTCGAGTAGGGGTCTGGGGCCCGGGCGGGGAAATGGGTACAGTTTCTTCGAGGGTCCTCGTGTGCCCAAGGAGGCTACGGTCAAGCCCGCCCTGTAAAATGGCAAGAATGCCCAGCGCAAGGCTGGCAGAAGAAGTCCGCCGAGGCCGTGGGGCTATAGCCTATGGTCCGCTGGGTGTCGAGTAGGGGTCTGGGCTCATGGAAATGGGTACAGTCTTCTGAGGGTCCTAGTTAGCCCAGTGGGAGGCTACGGTCAGAAGCCTTCCTTAAAATGGCAAGAAAAGCCCAGCGGGCATGAGCTGCAGGAAATAGTCACCGAGGCCTGGCCATAGCCTGGGTCCACGGGGTCGGGAGGCGCTTTAGGGGCTCGGGTCGCCGAAATGGGTACAATCTTTCGAGGGTCCTCGTAGCTCAGCCCACGCCGTTTTACCGGGTCAGCCTGCCTAAATGGCAAGAAATGCCCAGCGCAGCCATGAAATAGACACCGAGGCCGGTGGGCTAGCCTCGTCCGGGTCAAGGGGGTTCCGGGGCCGGTCCATCGGAATGGGTACCGCTTTCGAGGTCCCTGCAGCTCAAAGGGGGAGGCTGACACAGTCAGGTTCCAAATCCAGGGGAGGCTACGGGTCAAGCCCACCCTAAACCAAGAAGAAATGCCTGCCGCGCAGTCAGGAAATAGTCACTGAGGCCGGTGGCCATAGCCTCGTCCTATAGCCTTCGGGGCCATAGGGCTCAGTCCGGGCCTGTCACGGAAATGGGTATGCCTTTCGAGGGTCCTCGTGTGCCCACTGAGGCTTACGGCCACGAGCTCCCGCCTTAAATGGCAAGAAATGCCCAGCCGCGAACGTGAAATACGGTCAGCCGAGGCCGTGGGCTATAGCCTTTGTCCGCTAACAAGGGCCGCAGGTCTGGGCTCGTCAAATGGGTACATTTCGAGGTCCTCAGCCCATCGGGAGGCTACGTCAGAAGCCCGCCCTAAAATGGCAAGAAATGCCAGCTGGCGCAGGAAATAGTCGCCGAGGTCGGGCCATAGCCTTCGGTCCGCGGGGTCATGGGTGGGGGTTCCGGGGTTCTGCCGGAAATGGGTACAGTCCTTTCGAGGGTCCTCGTGCCTGGGAGGCTATGGTCGAGGCCTGCCTAAATGGCAAGAAATGCCAGCGCGCAACAAGGTGATATAGTCGCCGAGGTCGGTGGGCTATAACCTTGGTCTGGGCGGGGGGAGGGCGTCTGGGGTTCTCGCCGAAATGTGTAGTCTTTCGAGGGTCCTCGTACCCAAGTGGGAGGCTAGGTCGAGGCCTGCCCAAAATGGCAAGAAACCCGCCAGCCCTGCGGAAATAGTCGCCGAGGTCAGGGCTATAGCTTTTGGTCCGGGGGGGTGGGGTTGGGGGTTCGCCTGGAAATGGGTACATGCCTTTCGAGGGTCCTCGCAGCCCAAATGTGGAGGCTACGGTCCGAGGCCCGCCCTAAATGGCAAGAAATGGCCAGCGCAGTGCACGAAGTGGGGCCGCGGGCTAAAGGCCTGTTCCACGGGGTTCGGAGGGGGTTTGGGGACTCGCCCATCGGAAATGGGTTCAGTCTTTTGAATAGCCTCGGTGCTCAGCTGGGAGCCACGTCAAAGGCCCGACCTAAATGGCAAGAAATGCGCAGCAAAGAGCTCCACGAGCCCGGTGGGGCCGGGCCTGTCCGGCGGGCCGGGTAGGGGGTTCGGGATGAGGGGGGGGGGGTTCCGGCATCGAAATGGGCACGCTTTTCTCGAGGTTCCGCAGGTGCAAGAGGCAAGAAATGCCCAGCGCAGTGCACTAAATAGTCACCGGGCCGTGGCTATAGCTTCTGTCCACTGGGTTCGGGAGGGGGTTTGGGGACTCGCCATCGGAAATGGGTTCTAGTCTTGAGTGGCCTCGCGCTGGGACCGGACCGGGCCCGCCCTAAAAAGGCAAGAAATGTCCCAGCGCAGCGCTGCTACAAGTAAATAGTCCGCCGAGTCTGGGCTATTTTAGTCCGGGGGTTGACGCGGGGGGTTCGGGGGCTCTGGGCGGCGGAAATGGTTACAGCCTTTTCGAGGGTCCTCGCGTGCCCGGGGGGCGGCTACGGTCGAAGCCCGCCTAAATGGTAATGCCCAGGCCCAGCGCGGAAATAGTCACGAGGCCGCTGGCTATAGCATTTGTCCGCAGGGGGGGTTCCGGCCTGCCCATCGGAAATGGGTACATGCCGAGGGTCGCTGCAGGGAGGCTACG
Organism: Citropsis articulata; assembly: GCA_030449925.1. Taxonomy (NCBI): domain Eukaryota; kingdom Viridiplantae; phylum Streptophyta; class Magnoliopsida; order Sapindales; family Rutaceae; genus Citropsis; species Citropsis articulata. The sequence goes on from JASUUH010000062.1 coordinate 114,872, forward strand.
AAGCTCCGCCGTAAAATGGCGGTACAGCCCGCGCAGCACGGAAATAGTCGCCGAGGCCGGTGGGCTATAGCCTTAGTCCGCGGGGTTGATGGGGGGTCTGGGGCCTGCCGGAAATGGTTACAGCCTTTTCGAGGGTCCTCACACTCAGTGAGGCTACGGCCAGAAGCCCGCGTAAATGAGGTAATGCCCAGGCCTGCAGCCAGAAAATAGTCGCCGAGGCCGGGCTATAGCTTTTGGTCCGTGGGGGTTGATTGGGTTCGGCTCAAGGCCGAAATGGCACAATTTTTTCGAGGTTCCTCGTGCCCGTGAGAGGCAAGAAATGCCAGCCACTGCACCTAAATAGTCGGGGCCGGCTATAGCTTGCCCACGGGGTTCGGGAGGGGTTATGGGACTCGCCATCGAATGGGTCTAGTCTTTTGAGTGGTCTTGTGCTCGTGGGAGCCACGGACTGAGGCCTGCCCTAAAAGACAAGAATGTCCCACGGCGCAGCTGCTGAATAGTCTCCGAGTCCGGTGGGCTATAGCCTCGGTCCCGGGGTCAGGGGTTCAGGCCTGGGTGTCGGAAATTGGTACAGTTTTTGAGGGTCGTCATGTACCTGGGAGCTCACGGTCAGAAGCCTACCTTAAAATGGCAAGAAATGCCCAGCGCGGAAATAGTCGCCGGGGCCGTGGGCTATTATAGCCTGCTCCACGGGGTTCGGAGGGGGTACGGGGACTCGCCATCGGAAATGGGTCTAGTCTTTTGAGTGGTCTCGCTGCTCGCTGGGAGCCTAAGGACTGAGGCCTGCCCTAAAAAGTCAACAAATGTCCCATCGGTGCAGCGCTAAATAGTCTCCGAGCCCGTGGGCTATAGCCTTTGGTCCCGGGGGTAGGGGTCTGGGGCCTGTGTCGGAAATGGGCAGCCTTTTGAGGGTCCTCATGTACCCAAAGGAGCCTACGGTCAGAAGCCCACCTTAAATGGCAAGAAATGCCCAGCGCGCAGCTGCTGCGAAATAGTCGCCGAGGCCGGGTGGGCTATAACCTTTGGTCCGCGGGTCGGGGAGAGGCGTTCGCCTTTGCAAGATCGGAAATGGGTACAGTCTTTCGAGGGTCCTCGTTCCCAAAGACGAGGCTACGTCAGAGGGCTTTCTTGCAAGGGCAAGAAATGCCCAGCGATGCAGCGCGTAATATAGTCGCCGAGGTGGTGGGCTATAGCCTTTGGCCGGGGAAGGCGGTTCTGGGGCTCGGGCGCCGGAAAAGGGTACAGTCTTTCGAGGGTCCTCGCAGCCCAAAGCGGGGAGGCTACGGGTCAGAAGCCTGCCCTAAAATGGCTAGAAATGCCCCGCTGCGTAATTGCGGAAATAGTCGCCGACGCCGTGGGCTAGCCTTTGGTCCGCTGGGGTCGGGAGGTGGTTTCGCAGCCCGTCGCCGGAAATGGGTACAGTCTTTCGAGGGTCCTCGGTGCCCGGGGAGGCTGCGGTCACAGGCCTGCCCCTAAATGGCAAGAAATGCCCAGCGCGCAGCTGCCAGGAAATAGTCACCGAGGCCGTGGGCTATAGCCTTGGTCCGCGGGGCTGGGAGGGTGTTTCGGGCCTGCCCGACGGAAATGGGTACAGTCTTTTCGAGGGTCCTCGCAGCCTGGGTGGAGGCTGCGGTCACAGGCCTGCCCAAAAATGGAGAGAATGCCCAGCGGCGCAGCTGCGGAAATAGTCACCGAGGCCGTGGTGGACTATAGCCTGGTCCGCGGGCGGTCGGGGAGGGTGCTCGGGGCCTGGTCAGCCGGAAATGGGTACAGTCTTTTCGAGGGTCCTCGTGGTGCCCAAAGGGGAGGCTGCGTCACAGGCCCGCCCTAAATGGCAAGAAATGCCCAGCGCGCAAGGTGAAATAGTCCACCGGCCGTGGGCTATAGCCTTGGTCCGCTGGGGTTGGGGAGTGGCGCTCGGGGCTCGGGCGCCAAAATGGGTACAGTCTTTTCAAGGGTCCTCGTGTGCCCAGTGGGAGGCTACGGTCAGAGGCCTGCCCTAAAATGGCAGGAAATGCCCAGCGGCGCAGCGCGTGAAATGGTCACCGAGGCCGGTGGGCTATACTCTTTGGTCCGCGGGGGTTGGGGAGGGAAGTTCTGGGGCTTTGGGCGTCGGAAATGGTTACAGTCTTCTCGAGGGTCCTCGTGTGCCCAGTGGGAGGCTACGGTCAGAAGCCTGCCCTAAAATGGCAAGAAATGCCCAGCGGCGCAGCGCGTGAAATAGTCGCCGAGGCCGGTGGGCTATAGCCTTTGGTCCGCGGGGGTTGGGGAGGGGCGTAGGAAATGTGTACAGTGTTATCGAGGGTCTTCGTGTGCCCAGTGGGAGGCTACGGTCAGAGGCCTGCCCTAAAATGGCAAGAAATGCCCAGCGCGAAAAGTGCGTGAAATAGTCGCCGAGGCCGTGGCTATAGCCTTGGGCCCGCTGGGGCTGGGAGGTCGGTCGGGGGCTCTGGGCGTCCGAAATGGGTACAGTCTTTTCGAGGGTCCTCGTGTACCTAGTGGGAGGCTACGGTCAGAGGCCTGCCCTAAAATGGCAAGAAATGCCCAGCGGCGCAGCGCGTGAAATAGTCGCCGAGGCCGGTGGTCCATAGCCTTTGGTCCACGGGGCTGGGGGACGGCGCTCGGGGCTCTGGGCCGGAAATGGGCAGTCTTTTCGAGGGTCCTCGTGAGCCCAAAGGGGAGGCCACGGTCAGAAGCCCGCCTAAAATGGCAAGAATGTCAAGCGCGCAGCTGAAATAGTCGCCGAGGCCGGTGGGCTATAGCCTTGGCCCGGGGGCTGGGAGGCGTCGGGGCCTGCGTGTCGGAAATGGGTACAGTCTTTCGAGGGTCCTCGCGCCTGGGGAGGCTACGGTCAGGGCCTGCCCTAAAATGGCAAGAAATCCCCAGCGGCGCGGCGCGTGAAATAGTCGCCGAGGCCAGTGGGCTATAGCCTTTGGTCCGCGGGGTTGGGGAGGCGCCGAAATGGGCATGATTTTCGAGGGTCTTGTGCCCTGTGAGGCTACGGTCAGAGGACAGCCCTAAATGACAAGAAATGCCCAGCGCGCAGCGGGGAAATAGTCAATGAGGCCGTGGGCTATAGCCTTTGGTCCGCGGGGTTGGGGAGGGATTGGGGCCCCGCCGGAAACGGGTACATGCCTTTTCTGTGGTCCTCGTGTGCCCAGTGGGAGGCTACGGTCAGAAGCCTACCCTAAAATGGCAAGACATGCCCAGCGGCGCAGCGCGTGAAATAGTCGCCGAGGCCGGTGGGCTATAGCCTTTGGTCCGCGGGGGTTGGGGAGGGTCGTTCGGGGGCTCTGGGCGTCCGAAATGGGTACAGTCTTTTCGAGGGTCCTCGTGTGCCCAGTGGGAGGCTACGGTGAGAGGCCTGCCCTAAAATGGCAAAAAATGCCCAGCAGCGCATCGCGTGAAATAGTCACTGAGGCCGGTGGGCTATAGCCTTTGGTCCGCGGGGGTTGGGGAGGGGTTTTAGGGGGCTCTGGTCGTCGAAAATGAGTACTGTCTTTTCGAGGGTCCTCGTGTGCCCAGTGGGAGGTTACGTTCAGAAGCCTGCCCTAAAATGGCAAGAAATGCCCAGCGGCGCAGCGCGTGAAATAGTCACCGAGGCCGGTGGGCTATAGCCTTTGGTCCGCGGGGCCGGGAGGGGCTCGGGGCCTCCGGAAATGGGTATGCCTCTTCGAGGGTCCTCGTGGTGCCTGCTGGGAGGCTACGGTCGAGGCCTGCCCTAAAATTACAAAAATGCCCAGCGCGCACAAGGAAATAGTCACCGAGGCCGGTGGGCTATAGGCTGGTCCGGGGTTGGGAGGTTTAGGACTCGTCGTCTAAAATGTGTACAGTCTATTCAAGGGTCCTAGTGTGCCCACTGGGAGGCTAGGGTCAGAAGCCTACCCTAAAATGGCAAGAAATGCCCAGCGCCGCACAAGGTGAAATATTCACCGAGGCCGTGGGCTATAGCCTTTGGTCCGCTGGGGTCGGGAGGGGCTTTAGGGCCTGTCGGAAATGGTACAGTCTTTCGAGGGTCCTCGTGAGCCCAAAGTGGGAGGCTACGGTCAGAAGCCCGCCCTAAATGGCAAGAATGTAAAGCGCGCAGCTGCGAAATAGTCGCCGAGGCCGGTGGGCTATAGCCTGGCCCGCTGGGGCCGGGAGGCGTCGGGGCCTCGTGCTCGTAAATGGGTACAGTCTTTTCGAGGGTCCTCGTGTGCCCAGTGGGAGGCTACGGTCAGGGCCTGCCCTAAAATGGCAAGAAATGCCCAGCGGCGCAGCGCGTGAAATAGTCGCCGAGGCCGGGGTGCTATAGCCATTGGTCCGCAGGGGTTGGGGAGGGCGCTGAAATGGGTACAGTCTTTTCGAGGGTCTTTGTGCCCTGGGAGGCTACGGCCGAGGACTGCCCTAAAATGACAAGAAATGCCCAGCGCGCAGCGGAAATAGTCACCGAGGCCGGTGGGCTATAGCCTTTGGTCCGCTGGGGTCGGGAGGGATTGGGGCTCGCCGGAAACGGGTACGCCTTTTCCTGTGGTCCTCGTGCCCAGTGGGAGGCTACGGTCAGAAGCCTACCCTAAAATGGCAAGACATGCCCAGCGGCGCAGCGCGTGAAATAGTCGCCGAGGCCGGTGGGCTATAGCCTTTGGTCCGCGGGGGTTGGGGAGGGTCGTTCGGGGGCTCTGGGCGTCCGAAATGGGTACAGTCTTTTCGAGGGTCCTCGTGTGCCCAGTGGGAGGCTACGGTCAGAGGCCTGCCCTAAAATGGCAATAAATGCCCAGCCGCGCAGCGCGTGAAATAGTCCCTGAGGCCGGTGGGCTATAGCCTTTGGTCCGCGGGGGTTGGGGAGGGGTTTTAGGGGGCTCTGGTCGTCGAAAATGAGTACTGTCTTTTCGAGGGTCCTCGTGTGCCCAGTGGGAGGTTACGCTCGCCTCGCCCTAAAATGGCAAGAAATGCCCAGCGCAGCTGAAATAGTCACCGAGGCCGTGGGCTATAGCCTTTGGTCCGCTGGGGTTGGGGAGGGGTTTCGGGGCCTCCGCCGGAAATGGGTACAGTCTTTTCGAGGGTCCTCGGTGCCTGGGGAGGCTACGGTCGAGGCCCGCCCTAAAATTTCAAGAAATCCCCAGCGGCGCAGCGCGGGAAATAGTCACCGAGGCCGGTGGGCTATAGGCTTTGGTCCGCGGGGCCGGGAGGGGTTTAGGGACTCGCACATGGGTACAGTCTTTTCAAGGGTCCTAGTGTGCCCAGTGGGAGGCTACGGTCAGAAGCCTACCCTAAAATGGCAAGAAATGCCCAGCGGCGCAGCGCGTGAAATAGTCACCGAGGCCGGTGGGCTATAGCCTTTGGTCCGCGGGGGTTGGAGGGGTTTAGGGCTCGCTGCCGGAAATGGGTACAGTCTTTTCGAGGGTCCTCGTGTGCCCAGTGGGAGGCTACGGTCAGAAGCCTGCCCTAAAATGGCAAGACATGCCTTGCGGCGCAGCGCGTGAAATAGTCACCGAGGCCGGTGGGCTATAGCCTTTGGTCCACGGGGGTTGGGGAGGGGCGTTCGGGGGCTGTGGGAGTCCGAAATGGGTACAGTCTTTCCGAGGGTCGTCGTGTACCTAGTGGGAGGCTACGGTCAGAGGCTTTACCTAAAATGGCAAGAAATGCCCAGCGGCGCAGCGCGTGAAATAGTCGCCGAGGCCGGTGGTCCATAGCCTTTTGTCCACGGGGGTTGGGGACGGCGTTCGGGGGCTCTGGGCGTCGGCAATGGGTACAGTCTTTTTAAGGCTCCTCGTGCCCAGCCGGGAGGCTATACGGTCGAGGCCTGCGCCTAAATGGCTGTGAATGCCCAGCGCAGCGCGCGAAATACTCATCGAGGCGGGTGGGCTATAGCCTTGGTCCGCTGGGTTGGGAGGGGTTTCGGGCCTGTCGCCGAAATGGGTACAGTCTTTTCGAGGGGCCTCGTGTGCCCAGAGGGAGGCTATGGTCAGAAGCCTGCCTTAAAATGGCAAGAAATGCCCAGCAGCGTAGCCCGTGAAATAGTCGCCGAGGCCGGTGGGCTATAGCCTTTGGTCTGCGGGGGTTGGGGAGGGGCGTCGGAAATGCGTACAGTGTTATCGAGGGTCTTCGTGTGCCCCGTGGGAGGCTACGGTCAGAGGCTTGCCCTAAAATGGCAAGAAATGCCCAGCGGCGCAGTGCGTGAAATAGTCGCCGAGGCCGGTGGCCTATAGCCTTTGGCCCGCGGGGGTTGGGGAGGGGCGTTCGGGGGCTCTGGGCGTCCGAAATGGGTACAGTATTTTCGAGGGTCCTCGTGAGCCCAGTGGGAGGCTACGGTCAGAAGCCCGCACTAAAATGGCAAGAATGTCCAGCGGCGCAGCGCGTGAAATAGTCGCCGAGGCCGGTGGGCTATAGCCTTTTGCCCGCGGGGGTTGGGGAGGGGCGTTCGGGGGCTCTGGGTGTCGGAAATGGGTACAGCCTTTTCGAGGGTCCTCGCGTGCCCAGTGGGAGGCTACGGTCAGGGCCTGCCCTAAAATGGCAAGAAATGCCCAGCGGCGCAGCGCGTGAAATAGTCGCCGAGGCCGGTGGGCTATAGCCTTTGGTCCGCGGGGGTAGGGAGGCGCTGAAATGGCAGTCCTTTCGAGGGTCTTCGTGCCCCGTGGGAGACTACGGTCGAGGCATGCCCTAAATGGCAAGAAATGCCGCGCGCAGCGCGTGAAATAGTCGCCGAGGCCGTGGGCTATAGCCTGGCCCGCGGGGCCGGGGAGGCGCTGGGGCCTGGGTGTTGGAAATGGGTACAGCTTTTCGAGGGTCCTCGCGCTCTGGGGAGGTTACGGTCAGGCCTGCCCTAAATGGCAAGAAATGCCCAGCGCGCAGCTGTGAAATAGTCGCCGAGGCCGGTGGGCTATAGCCTTTGGTCCGCGGAAGTGGGGAGGGCCGCCTGGGGCCTGGACGCCGAAATGGGTACATGCCTTTTGTAGGTCCTCGTGCCCAGCTGGAGGCTACGGTCGAGGCCTGCCCTTAGAATGGCAAGAAATGCCCAGCGGCGGAGCTGGAAATAGTCACCGAGGCCGTGGGCTATAGGCTTTGGTCGGGGGGGAGGGGTTTAGGGCCTCGTCGAGAATGGGTACAGTCTTTTCAAGGGTCCTAGTGTGCCCAGTGGGAGGCTACGGTCAGAAGCTTACCCTAAAATGGCAAGAAATACCCAGCGGCGCAGCGCGTTAAATAGTCATCGAGGCCGGTGGGCTATAGCCTTTGGTCCGCGGGGCCGGGGAGAGGTTTTGGGGGCCTCGTCCGCCGGAAATGGGTATGCCTTTCGAGGGTCCTCGGTGCCCAAAGGAGGCTCCGGTCAGACGCCGGCCCTAAAATGCCAGAACATGCCTCGCGGCGCAGCGCTTTAAATAGTCACCGCGGCCGGTGGGCTATAGCCTTTGGTCCACGGGGGTTGGGGAGGGGCGTTCGGGGGCTCTGGGCGTCCGAAATGGGTACAGTCTTTTCGAGGGTCCTCGTCTACCTAGTGGGAGGCTACGGTCAGAGGCCTGCCCTAAAATGGCAAGAAATGCCCAGCGGCGCAGCGCGTGAAATAGTCGCCGAGGCCGGTGGTCCATAGCCTTCCACGGGGTTGGGAGGCGTCGGGGCACCGGGCGCCGGCAATGGGTACAGTCTTTTCGAGGGTCCTCGTGGTGCCTGGGTGGGAGCCACGGGTCAAAGGCCTGCCCTAAATGGCAAGAAATGCCCAGCGCGCAGCTGGAAATAGTCACGGAGGCCGTGGGCTATAGCCTTTTGGTCCGCGGGGTTGGGAGGGGTTTCGGGGCTCGGTCGAAAATGGGTACAGTCATTTTGAGGGTCCTCGTGAGCTCAGTGGGAGGCTACGGTCAGAAGCCCGCCCTAAAATGGCAAGAAATGTCCAGCGGCGCAGCGCGTGAAATAGTCGCCGAGGCCGGTGGGCTATAGCCTTTGGGCCGCGGGGGTTGGGAGGGGGTTTCGGCTCGGTCATCGAAAATGGTACAGTCATTTTGAGGGTCCTCGTGAGCTCTGGGAGGCTACGGTCAGAAGCCCGCCTAAAATGGCAAGAAATGTCCAGCGCGCAGCGCGGAAATAGTCGCCGAGGCGGGCTATAGCCTTGGCCCACGGGGTTAGGGAGGGGCGCTCGGGGCCTGGGCCGTAAATGGGTACAGCCGAGGGTCCTCGGTACCCAGGGGAGTACACGGTCACGAAGCTTGCCCTAAAAATGGCAAGAAATACCCAACAGCGCCGAAATAGTCGCTGAGGCCGGTGGCTATAACCTTTGGTTCGGGGTCAGGAGGGGCGTCGGGGTTCCGGCGACGGAAATGGCATGCCTTTTCGAGGGACCTCGTGCCCAGCTGGGAGGCTAGGTCAGAGGCCTGCCCAAAATGGCAAGAAATCCTCAGCGCGCAGCACAAGGAAATAGTGGCCGAGGCCGGTGGGCTATAGCCTTTGGTCCGCGGGGGTTGGGGAGGGGGGTTCGGGGGCTCTGGAGTCGAAAATGGGTACAGTCTTTTCTAGGGTCCTCGTGTCCCCAGTGGGACTCTACGGTCAGAGGCCTGCCCTAAAATGGCAAGAAATGCCCAGCGGCGGAGTGCACGAAATAGTCGTCAGAGCCGGTAGGCTATAGCGTCTGTTCCACGGGGGTTCGGGAGGGGGGTTTGGGGACTCTACCCATCAGAAATGGGTGTAGTCTTTTGAATAGCCTCGCTGCTCAGCTGGGAGCCACGGTCCGAGGCCCGATCTAAAAGGCAAGAAATGTCCCACGCAGCTGCCGCGAAGAGTCTCCGAGCCCGTGGGCTATAGCCTCATGGTCCGCGGCGCTGAGTAGGGGTTCGGGGCTCGGGCGTGGGAAATGGGTACAGTCTTTCCGAGGGTCCTCGGTGCCTGGGAGGCTACGTCAAGCCGCCCTAAATGGTAAGAAATGCCAGCGGCGCAGGCAGAAATAGTCGCCGAGGCCGGTGGGCTATAGCCTATGGTCCGCGGGTGTTGAGTAGGGGTCTGGGGCTCGGGCGGGGAAATGGGTACAGTCTTCGAGGGTCCTCGCAGTAGGAGGCTACGGTCAGAAGCCTTCCTTAAAATGGCAAGAAATGCCCAGCGGCGGAGCGCGTGAAATAGTCACCGAGGCCGGTGGGCTATAGCCTTTGGTCCACGGGCCGGGGAGGCGCCAGGGTCTCGTCGCCGGAAATGGGTACAATCTTTCGAGGGTCCTCGTAGCCTGGAAGTTCACGGTCAGAAGCCTGCCCTAAAATGGCAAGAAATGCCCAGCGGCGCAGCGCGTGAAATAGACACCGAGGCTGGTGGGCTATAGCCTTTGGTCCGCGGGGGTTGGGCAGGGGGGTTCCGGGGGCTTTGTCCATCGGAAATGGGTACCGTCTTTTCGAGGGTCCTCGTGTGCCCAGTGGGAGGCTACGGTCAGAAGTCACCCTAAAACGGGCAAGAAATGCCCAGCGCGCAGCTGCAGAAATAGTCGCCGAGGTGGGCTATAGCCTCGTCCGCTGGGGTTGGGTAGGGGGTCTGGGGCTCGCCGCCGGAAATGGGTACAGTCTTTCGAGGGTCCTCGTGCCCAAGTGGGAGGCTACGTCAAGCCTGCCCTAAAATGGCAAGAAATGCCCAGCGCGCAACGCGGAAATAGTCGCCGAGGCCGAGGCCGCTATAGCCTTTGTCCGCTGGGCTGGGCAGGGGGTTCGGGGCTCGGCCGCCGGAAATGGCATGCCTTTCGAGGGTCCTCGTGGTGCCCATTGGGAGGCTACGGTCAGAAGCCTGCCCTAAATGGCAAGAAATGCCCAGCGCGCAGCTGCGGAAATAGTCGCCGAGGCTGGGCTAGCCTGGTCCGCGGGGTCAGTGGGGGTTCGGGGGTTCTGGCTCGGAAATGGGTACAGTCCCTTTCGAGGGTCCTCGCAGCCCAGGGGAGGCTATGGTCGAGGCCTGCCCTAAAATGGCAAGAAATGCCAGCGCAGCTACGCTGTGATATAGTCACGAGGTCGGTGGGCTATAACCTTGGTTCGCGGGGTCGGGAGGGGCGTCGGGGTTCCGCCGAAATGTGTAGAGTCTTTCGAGGGTCCTCGTACCCAGCTGAGGCTAGGTCGAGGCCCGCCCAAAATGGCAAGAAATCTCAGCCGCAAGCAAGGCGAAATAGTCGCCGAGGTCGGTGGGCTATAGCCTTGGTCCGTGGGGGCTGGGTGGGGTTCGGGGTTCGCGCCGAAATGGGTACAGTCTTTTCGAGGGTCCTCGTGCCCAGTGGGAGGCTACGGTCGAGGCTGCTCAAAATGGCAAGAAATGCCCAGCGGAGCAGTGCACGAAATAGTCGCCGGGCCGCTGGGCTATAGCGTCTGTTCCATGGGGATTCGGGAGGGGGTTTGGGGACTCTGCCCATCGGAAATGGGTCTAGTCTTTTTGAATAGCCTCGGTGCTCGCTGGGAGCCACGGTCAAAGGCCTGACCTAAAATGGCAAGAAATGTCCCATCGGCGAGCGCGAAATAGTTCACGAGCCCGTGGGCTATAGCCTATGGTCCGCGGGGCCGGGTAGGGGGTTCGGGGATGAGGGGTTCGGGGTTCGCATCGGAAATGGCAGTCTTTTCGAGGTTCCTCGTAGCCCGAGGTGGCAAGAAATGCCCAGCAGCACTGCACTAAATAGTCGCCGGGGCTATAGCCTGCTCCACGGGGTTCGGAGGGGGGGGACTCGCCATCGGAAATGGGTCTAGTCTTTTGAGTGGCCTCGCTGCGTGGGAGCCTACTTGATCGAGGCCCCCCCTAAAATGGCAAGAAATGTCCCACGGCGCAGCGCGCGAAATAGTCTACGAGCCCGGTGGGCTATAGCCTTTAGTCCGCGGGGGTTGATGAGGGGGGTTCGGGGGCTCTGGGCAGCGGAAATGGTTACAGCCTTTTCCAGGGTCCTCGCGCCTGCAGCTGGAGGTTACGGTCGAAGCCTGCCCTAAAATGGTAATTAATGCCCAGCCCCGCAGCGGAAATAGTCGCCGAGGCTGGGCTATAGCATTGGGTCCGCCGGGGTCGGTGGGGTGCCGGGCCTGGCCCATCGGAAATGTGTACAGTCTTTTCGAGGGTCGCTGTGCCCAGGAGGCTACGATCAGAAGCCCGCCAGAAATGGCAAGTAATGCCCAGCGCCGCAGCTGTGACATAGTACCGAGGACCGAGGATAACTTTGGTCCGCGGGGGTTGGGCAGGGGGTTCGGGGGCTCTGGTAATCGGAAATGGGTACAGTCTTTTCGAGGGTACTCGTGTGCCCAGTGGGAGGCTACGGTCAGAAGCCTGCCCTAAAATGGCAAGAAATACCAAGCGGCGCAGCACGTGAAATAGTCGCCGAGGCCGGTGGGCTATAGCCTTTAGTCCGCGGGGGTTGATGAGGGTGGTTCGGGGCCAAGGCCGGAAATGGGTACTTTTTCGAGGGTCCCGTGTGCCTAGTGGGAGGCTTACGTCAGAAGCCCGCGTAAATGGCGGCACGCCCAGGCCGCAGCCGTGAAATAGTCGCCGAGGCCGGGCTATAGCCAGCTGGTCCGTTGATTGGGGTTCGGGTTTCGGGCGCCGAAATGGGTACAGTCTTTTCGAGGTTCCTCGTGTGCCCAGTAGGTAGCAAGAAATGCCCAGCAGCGCTGTGCACGAAATAGTCGTCGGGCCGGTGGCTATAGCCTTTTCGTCCCGGGGCAGGGGTTCAGGGCCTGGTGCTCTAAATGGGTACAGTCTTTTGGCGCGTCCTCATGTACCCAGTGGGAGCCTACGGTCAGAAGCCTACCTTAAAATGGCAAGAAATGTCCCACGGTGCAGCGCGCGAAATAGTCTCCGAGCCCGGTGGGCTATAGCCTTTGGTCCCGGGTCAGGGGGTTCAGGGCCTGGGTGTCGGAAATGGGTACTTTTGAGGGTCCTCATGTACCCAAAGTGGAGCCTACCACGAAGCCTACCCTAAAATGGCAAGAAATGCCCAGCGGCGCAGCGCGTGAAATAGTCGCCGAGGCCGGTGGGCTATAGCCTTTGGTCCGCGGGGGTTGGGGAGAGGCGTTCCGGGGCTCTGGGCATCGGAAATGGGTACAGTCTTTTCGAGGGTCCTCGTGTTCCCAGTACGAGGCTACGGTCAGAGGGCTTCCCTAAAAGGGCAAGAAATGCCCAGCGATGCAGCGTGCGAATATAGTCGTCGAGGCGGTGGGCTATAGCCTTTGGTCCGCGGGGGTTGGGGAAGGCGGTTCTGGGGCTCTGGGCGTCGGAAAAGGGTACAGTCTTTTCGAGGGTCCTCGTGTGCCCAGTGGGAGGCTATGGTCAGAAGCCTGCCCTAAAATGGCGAGAAATGCCCCGCGGCGAATTGCGTGAAATAGTCGCCGAGGCCGGTGGGCTATAGCCTTTGGTCCGCGGGGGTTGGGGAGGTGGTTTCGGGGGCTCTGGTCGTCGGAAATGGGTACAGTCTTTTCGAGGGTCCTCGTGTGCCTGGGTGGGAGGTCGGTCACAGCCCGCCCTAAAATGGCAAGAAATGCCCAGCGCGCAGCTGGAAATAGTCACCGAGGCCGGTGGGCTATAGCCTTTGGTCCGCGGGGGTTGGGGAGGGTGTTTCGGGGGCTCTGGTCGACGGAAATGGGTACAGTCTTTTCGAGGGTCCTCGTGTGCCCAGTGGGAGGCTGCGGTCACAGGCCTGCCCAAAAATGGAGAGAAATGCCCAGCGGCGCAGCGCGTGAAATAGTCACCGAGGCCGGTGGACTATAGCCTTTGGTCCGCGGCGGTTGGGGAGGGTGTTTCGGGGGCTCTGGTCGTCGGAAATGGGTACAGTCTTTTCGAGGGTCCTCGTGTGCCCAGTGGGAGGCTGCGGTCACAGGCCTGCCCTAAAATGGCAAGAAATGCCCAGCGGCGCAGCGCGTGAAATAGTCACCGAGGCCGGTGGGCTATAGCCTTTGGTCCGCGGGTCGGGGAGTGGCGCTCGGGGCTCGCGCCAAAATGGGTAGCTTTCAAGGGTCCTCGTGCCCAGTGGGCGGCTACGGTCATAGGCCTGCCCTAAATGGCAGGAAATGCCCAGCGCAGCAAGGTGAAATGGTCACCGAGGCCGGTGGGCTATACTCTTTGGTCCTTGGGGGTTGGGGTTGGAAGTTCATGGGCTCTGGGCGTCGGTAATGGGTACAGTCTTTTCGAGGGTCCTCGTGAGCCCAGTGGGAGCCTACGGTCAGAAGCCTGCCCTAAAATGGCAAGAAATGACCAGCGCGCAGCTGCTGTGAAATAGTCCCCGAGGCCGTGGGCTATAGCCTTGGTCCGCGGGGTTGGGGAGGGCGCTTAAATGCGACAGGTTATCGAGGGTCTTCGTGGTGCCCTGCGGGAGGCTACGGTCAGAGGCCTGCCCTAAATGGCAAGAAATGCCCGCGCGCAGTGCGCGAAATAGTCGCCGAGGCCGGTGGGCTATAGCCTTGGCCCGCTGGGCCGGGAGGGGCGCTCGGGGCCTCGTCAAATGGGTACAGTCTTTTCGAGGGTCCTCGTGTACCAAGTGGGAATCTACGGTCAGAGGCCTGCCCTAAAATGGCAAGAAATGCCCAGCGGCGCAGCGCGCGAAATAGTCGCCGAGGCCGGTGGTCCATAGCCTTGGTCCACGGGGTTGGGGACGGCGTTCGGGGGCTCTGGGCGTCGGAAATGGGTACAGTAGTTGCGCGGGTCCTCGTGAGCCCAGTGGGAGGTTACGGTCAGAAGCCCGCCCCTAAAATGGCAAGAATGTCAAGCGCAGCTGTGAAATAGTCGCCGAGGCCGGTGGGGCTATAGCCGGCCCGCTGGGGCTGGGGAGTGGCCGGGGCCTGTGTCGGAAATGGGCAGCCTTTCGAGGGTCCTCGCGCCCAGTGGGAGGCTACGTCAGGGCCTGCCCTAAATGGCAAGAAATGCCCAGCGCAGCGGAAATAGTCGCCGAGGCCGTGGGCTATAGCCTTTGGTCCGCGGGGTTGGGGAGGGCGCTGAAATGGGTACAGTATTTTCGAGGGTCTTGTTGTGCCCTGGGAGGCTACGGACAGAGGACTGCCCTAAAATGACAAGAAATGCCCAGCGGCGCAGCTGAAATAGTCACGAGGCCGGTGGCTATAGCCTTTGGTCCCTGGGGTTGGGAGGATTGGGGCTCGTCGGAAACGGGTGCCTTTTTCCAGGGTCCTCGTACCTGGGAGGCTACGGCCGAAGCTCACCCAAAATGGCAAGACATGCCCAGCGCGCAGCGGAAATAGTCGCCGAGGCCGGTGGGCTATAGCCTTTGGTCCGCGGGGTTGGGGAGGGTCGCCTGGGGCTCCGTCCAAATGGTACAGTCTTTCGAGGGTCCTCGAGCCCAAAGTGGGAGGTTACGGTGAGAGGCCTGCCCCAAATGGCAAAAATTCCCCGCGGCGCATCGCGTGAAATAGTCATCGAAGCCGTTGTGCTATAGACTTTGGTCCGCTGGGGTTGGGAGGGTTTTAGGGCTCGTCGTCACGAAATGAGTACTGCCTTTTTCGAGGGTCCTCGCAGCCCAGTGGGAGGTTACGCTCAGAAGCCTGCCCTAAAATGGCAAGAAATGCCCAGCGGCGCAGCGCGTGAAATAGTCACCGAGGCCGGTGGCCATAGCCTGGTCCGCTGGGGCTGGGAGGGGTTGGGGCCTGTCCGGAAATGGTTACTGTCTTTTCGAGGGTCCTCGTGGTGCCCAGTGGGAGGCTACGGTCGAGGCCTGCCCTAAAATTACAAAATGCCCAGCGCGCAGCAGTGAAATAGTCACCGAGGCCGTGGGCTATAGTTTTGGTCCGCGGGGCTGGGAGGGGGTTTAGGGACTCGTCCGAAATGGGTACAGCCTTTTCAAGGGTCCTAGTGTGCCTGGGTGGGAGGCTACGGTCAGAAGCCTACCCTAAATGGCAAGAAATGCCCAGCTGCAGCGGTGAAATATTCACCGAGGCCGGTGGGCTATAGCCTTGGTCCGCTGGGGTCGGGAGGGGTTTAGGGCCTGCTGCTCATCGGAAATGGGTACAGCCTTTTCGAGGGTCCTCGTGAGCCTGAGGCTACGGTCAGAAGCCCGCCTTAAAATGGCAAGAATGTCAAGCGCGCAGCGTGAAATAGTCGCCGAGGCCGGTGGCTATAGCCTTGGCCCGCGGGGGCCGGGAGGCGCCTGGGGCTCTGGGTGTCGGAAATGGGTACAGTCTTTTCGAGGGTCCTCGCGTGCCCAGTGGGAGGCTACGGTCAGGGCCTGCCCTAAAATGGCAAGAAATGCCCAGCGGCGCAGCGCGGGAAATAGTCGCCGAGGCCGGTGGGCTATAGCCTTTGGTCTGCGGGGGTTGGGGAGGGCGCCGAAATGGCACAGTATTTTCGAGGGTCTTCTGTGCCCTGGGGAGGCTACGTCGAGGACTGCCCTAAATGACAAGAAATGCCCAGCGGCGCAGCGTGCCAAATAGTCGTGAGGCCGGTGGGCTATAGCCTTTGGTCCGGGGTCGGGAGGGATTGGGCTCTAGCCGGAAACGGGTACTTTTTCCTGTGGTCCTCGGTGCCCAAGTGGGAGGCTACGGTCAGAAGCCTACCCTAAAATGGCAAGACATGCCCAGCGCGCAGCTGCGTGAAATAGTCGCCGAGGCCGTGGGCTATAGCCTTGGTCCGCTGGGGTCTGGGAGGGTCGCTCGGGGCTGGGCGTCCAATGGGTACAGTCTTTTCGAGGGTCCTCGGTGCCCGGGAGGCTACGGTGAGAGGCCCGCCCTAAATGGCAAAATGCCCAGCAGCATCGCGCGTGAAATAGTCATCGAGGCCGGTGGGCTATAGCCTTTGGTCCGGGGGCTGGGAGGGGTTTTAGGGGCTCGTCAAAAATGAGTACTGCCTTTTCGAGGGTCCTCGTGCCCAAAGGGAGGCTACGCTCAGAAGCCTGCCCTAAAATGGCAAGAAATGCCCAGCGGCGCAGCGCGTGAAATAGTCACCGAGGCCGGTGGGCTATAGCCTTTGGTCCGCTGGGGTTGGGGAGGCTGGTTCGGGGGCTCTGGTCGTCGGAAATGGGTACCGTCTTTTTGAGGGTCCTCGTGTGCCTCGTGGGAGGCTACGGTCGAGGCCCGCCCTAAAATTACAAATGCTCAGCGCGCAGCTGAAATAGTCACCGAGGCCGTGGCTATAGCCGGTCCGCTGGGGTCAGAGGGGTTTAGGGACCGGGTCACCGAAATGGCAGTCTTTTCAAGGGTCCTAGTGTGCCCAAGGGAGGCTACACGGTCAAGCTCACCCTAAAATGGCAAGAAATGCCCAGCGCAGCGCGTGAAATATTCACCGAGGCCGTGGGCTATAGCCTTGGTCCGCGGGGCCGGGGAGGGGTTTAGGGCCTGTCGCTTCGGAAATGGGTACATTTTCGAGGGTCCTCGGTGCCCGTGGAGGCTGGTCAAGCCTGCCCTAAAATGGCAAGACATGCCTTGCGCGCAGCGCTGAAATAGTCACCGAGGCCGTGGCTATAGCCTTTGGTCCACGGGCCGGGAGGGCGTCGGGGCTGTGGGCGTCCGAAATGGGCAGGCCTCTTCCGAGGGTCCTCGTACCTAGTGGAGGCTACGGTCGAGGCTTTCCAAATGGCAAGAAATGCCCAGCGCAGCTGCAGGAAATAGTCGCCGAGGCCGGTGGTCCATAGCCTTTGTCCACGGGGCTGGGGACGCTCGGGGCCTGGGCGCAATGGGTACAGCCTTTTTAAGGCCCGTGGTGCCCGGGAGGCTACGGTCCGAGGCCTGCCCCTAAATGGCTGAAATGCTCAGCGCAGCATGGGAAATAGTCACCGAGGCGGGTGGGCTATAGCCTGGTCCGCTGGGGAGGGGTTTCGTGCCTGGTCGTCGAAATGGGTACAGTCTTTTCGAGGGTCCTCGTGAGCCCAAAGGGGAGCCTACTCAGAAGCCCGCCTAAAATGACAAGAAATTCCGAGCAGCGCAGCGCACGAAATAGTTGCCGACGCTGGTGGGCTATAGCCTTTGGTCCATGGGGTCGGGGAGGCGCCGAAATGCGCATGTTATCGAGGGTCTTCGCAGCCCGTGGGAGGTTACGGTCAGAGGCTTGCCCTAAATGGCAAGAAATGCCCAGCGCGCAGTGCGTGAAATAGTCGCCGAGGCCGGTGGCCTATAGCCTTGGCCCGGGGCTGGGAGGGGCGTCGGGGCCTGGGCGTCCGAAATGGGTACATGATTTTCGAGGGTCCTCGTGAGCCTGGGAGGCTACGGTCAGAAGCCCGCACTAAAATGGCAAGAATGCCCGCAGCGCGCAGCTGAAATAGTCACCGAGGCCGGTGGGCTATAGCCTTGCCCGCGGGGCTGGGAGGCGCCGGGGCCTGTGTCGGAAATGGGTACAGCCTTTTCGAGGGTCCTCGCGCCCAGTGGGAGGCTACGGTCAGGGCCTGCCCTAAATGGCAAGAAATGCCTAGCGCGCAGCTGTGAAATAGTCGCCGAGGCCGTGGGCTATAGCCTTGGTCCGCGGGGTTGGGAGGGTGTCGGAAATGGGTACAGTGTTTTCGAGGGTCCTCATGTGCCCAGTGGGAGGCTACGGTCAGAGGCATGCCCTAAAATGGCAAGAAATCCCCAGCGGCGCAGCGCGTGAAATAGTCGCCGAGGCCGGTGGACTATAGCCTGGCCCGCTGGGCCGGGAGGCGCCTGGGGCCTGCGGAAATGGGTACAGTCTTTTTGAGGGTCCTCGCGTGCCCAGTGGGAGGCTACGATCAGGGCCTGCCCTAAAATGGCAAGAAATGCCCAGTGGCACAGCGCGTGAAATAGTCGCCGAGGCCTGTGGGATATAGCCTTTGGTCTGCTGGAAGTCGGGAGGGCCGCTCGGGGCCTGACGCCGAAATGGGTACAGTCTTTTTAGGGTCCTCGTGTGCCCATGAGGCTACAGTCAGAGGCCTGCCCTAGAATGGCAAGAAATGCCCAGGAGCTGGAAATAGTCACCGAGGCCGTGGGGGCTTAGCTTTTGGCCTGGGCGGGGGGAGGGGTTTAGGGCTCGTCGAAAATGGGTACAGTCTTTTCAAGGGTCCTAGTGTGCCCAGTGGGAGGCTACGGTCAGAAGCCTAACCTAAAATGGCAAGAAATGCCCAGCGGCGCAGCGCGTGAAATAGTCACCTTGGCCGGTGGGCTATAGCCTTTGGTCCGCGGGGGTTGGGGAGGGGGTTTAGGGGGCTCTGGTCGTCGGAAATGGGTACAGTCTTTTCGAGGGTCCTCGTGTGCCCAGTGGGAGGCTACGATCGAAGCCTGCCCTAAATGGCAGAACATGCCCAGCGCAGGCTGCGAAATAGTTACCGAGGCCGGTGGGCTATAGCCTGGTCCACGGGCCGGGAGGCGTCGGGGCCTGGGCGTCCGAAATGGGTACAGCTTTTCGAGGGTCCTCGTGGTACCCAGGGAGGCTACGTCAGAGGCCTGCCTCAAATGGCAAGAAATGCCCAGCCGCGAAAGGTGCTAAATAGTCGCCTAGGCCGGTGGTCCATAGCCTTGGTCCACGGGGTGGGGAGGGCGCTCGGGGCACCGGGCGCCTGCAATGGGTACAGTCTTTTGAGGGTCCTCGGTGCCCAGTGAGCCACGGTCAAAGGCCCCGCCTAAAATGGCAAGAAATGCCCAGCGCAGTCAAGGGAAATAGTCACGGAGGCCGTGGGCTATAGCCTTGGTCCGCTGGGGCTGGGAGGGGTTTCGGCTCTGGTCGTCGAAAATGGGTACAGTCATTTTGAGGGTCCTCGTGAGCTCAGTGGGAGGCTACGGTCAGAAGCCCGCCCTAAAATGGCAAGAAATGTCCAGCGGCGCAGCGCGTGAAATAGTCGCCGAGCCCGGGGGGCTATAGCCTTTGGTCCGCTGGGAGGGGTTTCGGGGCCCGCCGAAAATGGGTACAGTCATTTTTGAGGGTCCTCGTGAGCTCTGGGAGGCTACGGTCAGAAGCCCGCCTAAATGGCAAGAAATGTCCAGCGCGCAGCTGGTGAAATAGTCGCCGAGGCTGGGCTATAGCCTTGACCCACGGGGTTGGGAGGGGCGCTCGGGGCCTGGTGTCGGAAATGGCAGTCCTCGAGGGTCCTCGCGCCCGCGGGGGAGGCTACGGTCAGGGCCCGCCTAAAATGGCAAGAAATGTCCAGCGCGCAGCTGAAATAGTCACCGAGGCCGTGGCTATAGCCTTTGGTCCGCGGGGCTGGGGAGGCGGAAATGGGTACAGCCTTTTTGGGTCCTAGTGGTGCCCAGTGAGGCTACGGTCAGCGGCCTGCCCTAAAATGGCAAGAACTGCCCAGCGGCGCAGCGCGCAATAGTCGCCGAGGCCGGTGGGCTACAGCCTTTTGGGTCCGCGGGGCTGGGGGCAGGGCCTGCGCCGACATGGCATGTCTTTTAGGGTCCTCGTGCCCAAAGGAGGTTACGGTCGAGGCCCGCCCTAAAATGGCAAGAAATGCCTGCGCGCAGCGCTGGAAATAGTCATCGAGGCCGGGCTATAGCCTTGGTCCGCTGGGACGGGGAGGGGTTTCGGGCTCGTCGTTTAAATGGGTATGCCTTTTCGAGGGTCTCGAGTGATGGGAGGCTACGTCAAGCCTCGCCTAAATGGCAAGACATGCCCAGCGCAGCGCTGCGGAAATAGTCGCCGAGGCCGGTGGGGCTATAGCCTTGGTCCGCGGGGTTGGGAGGCGGCTCGAAATGGGTACAGCTGAGGGTCCTCGTGCCCTGGGAGGCTACGGCCGAGGCCTGCCTAAATGACAAGAAATGCCCAGCGGCGCAGTGCGTGAAATAGTCGCCGAGGCCGGTGGTCTATAGCCTTGGGTCCGCGGGGGGTGGGGAGGGGAGTTCTGGGGCTCTGGGCGTCGAAAATGGGTACAGTCTTTTCAAGGTCCTCGTACCTGGGCTGGAGGTTACGGTCGAGGCCCGCCTTAAATGGCAAGAAATTTCGCGCAGCTGGAAATAGTCACCGAGGCCGGTGGGCTATAGCCTTTGGTCCGCGGGTGGGGCGGGGTTTTGGGGTCACGAAAATGGGTACAGTCTTCGAGGGTCCTCGTAGCCCAGTGGGAGGCTACGGTGAGAGGCCCGCCCCAAATGGCAGAAAATGCCCAGCGCAACGCTGGTGAAATAGTCGCCGAGGCCGGTGGCTATAGCCTTTGGTCACGGGGTCGGAGGGAGTTCTGGGTTCCTGGCCGGAAATGGGTACATTCTTTCGAGGGTCCTCGTGTCCAGTGGGACGCCACGGCCGAGGCCCGCCTAAAATGGCAAGAATGCCCAGCGCGCAGCGGTGAAATAGTCACCGAGGCCGGGCTGGCCAGCCTGGTCCGCGGGGAGCTGGGGAGGTGTTTCGGGGCCTGGCCGCACGAAATGGGTACAGCCTTGAGGGTCCTCGGTGCCTGGGAGGCTACCGAGGCCCGCCCTAAAATTACAAAATGCCCAGCGACGAACGGGAAATAGTCCGAGGCCGTGGGCAGGCCTTTGGTCCGGGGCTGGGAGGGAGTTCGGGGTTCCGCCGGAAATGGGTACATTCTTTTCGAGGGTCCTCGTGTCCATGGGAGGCTACGGTCGAGGCCCCGCCCTAAATGGCAGAAAATACCCAGCGCTGCGAAATAGTCCTCGAGGCCGAGGGATATATCCTTTGGTCCGCGGGGTTGGGGAGGGGTTTAGGGTTCGTCATCGAAATGGGTACAGCTTTCGAGGGTCCTCGTGGTGGGAGGCTACGGATGAAGCCCGCCATAAATGGCAAGAAATACCCAGCGCGCAGCTGCTGAAAAGTCATCGAGGCCGGTGGGCTATAGCCTTGGTCCGCTGGGGCCGGGAGGCTCGGGGCCTGGCCGAAATGGGTACAGTCTTTCGAGGGTCCTCGGTGCCCTGGGAGGCTACGGTCAAGCCTGCCCTTAAAATGGCAAGAAATACCAGCGCGCATGTGAAATAGTCACCGAGGCCGGTGGGCTATGATCGGTCCGGGGGTCGGGGAGGGAATTACTGGGGCCTGGGCGCCAAATGGGTACAGTCTTTCGAGGGTCCTCGGTGCCTGGGAGGCTACGCAGGCCCGCCCTAAAATGGCAAGACATGCCCAGCGCAGCAGCGGAAATAGTCATCGAGGCCGGTGGGCTATAGCCTTTGGTCCGCGGGCTGGGAGGGGTTAGGGCCGTCGCCGAAATGGGTACAGATTTTCGAGGGTCATCGTGCCCCGTGGGAGGCTGGCCACGAGGCCTCACCCTAAAATGACAATAAAATGCCCAGCGCGAAAGGCGTGAAATAGTCACCGAGGCCGGTGGCTATAGCCTTGGTCCGGGGGCCGGGAGGCGCCTGGGGCCTGGGCGTCCAAATGGCATGCCTTTTCGAGGGTCCTCGTGCCCAAGCTGGGAGGCTACGTGAGAGGCCTGCCCTAAATGGCAAAAATACCCAAAGCGCATCGCGTGAAATAGTCACCGAGGCCGGTGGCTATAGCCTGGTCCGCGGGGTCGGGAGGGGTTTTGGGGCTCGTCACGAAATGAGTACTGCCTTTCGAGGGTCCTCGTGTCCATGGGAGGCTACGGTCGAGGCCTGCCCTAAAATGGCAGAAATGCCCAGCGGCACAAGGTGAAATAGTCCTCGAGGCCGAGGGATATATCCTTTGGTCCGGGGCCGGGAGGGGCTTGGGGGTTCGGCCATCGAAAATGGGTAAGTTTTTCGAGGGTCCTCGTAGCCCAGCTGGGAGGCTACGGTCAAGCCCCGCCCTAAAATGGCAAGAAATACCCAGCGGCACAGCGTGCGAAATAGCCATCGAGGCCGGTGGGCTATAGCCTGGTCCGCGGGGTCGGGAGGGGGCGTCGGGGCTGGGCGTCCAAATGGGTACAATTTTCGAGGGTCCTCGGTGCCTGGGGAGGCTACGGTGAGAGGCCTGCCCTAAAATGGCAGAAAATACCCAGCGGCAAGGAAATAGTCCTCGAGGCCGGAGGATATATCCTTTGGTCCCGGGGCCGGGAGGGGTTTAGGGGGTTCGCCATCGAAAATGGGTACAGCTTTTCGAGGGTCCTCGTGCCTGGAGGTTACGGTCGAAGCCTCGCCATAAAATGGCAAGAAATACCCAGCGCGCAGCTGCGGAAATAGTCATCGAGGCCGTGGGCTATAGCCTTTTGGTCCGCTGGGGCCGGGAGGTGGTTTCGGGGCCTGCCGTCGAAATGGGTACAGTCTTTCGAGGGTCCTCGGTGCCCAGTGGAGGCTACGGCCAGAAGCCTGCCCTAAATGGCAAGAAATACCCAGCGCGCTGGCGCTGAAATAGTCACCGAGGCCGTGGGCTATAGCATTTGGTCCGCTGGGGTCGGGGAGGGAATTACTGGGCCTGAAGGCCAAATGGGTACATGCCTTTTCGAGGGTCCTCGGTGCCCAGTGGGAGGCTACGGACAGTCGCCCTAAAATGGCAAGACATGCCCAGCCGCGAAGGTGAAATAGTCGCCAGGCCGGGTGGCCTATAGCCTTGGTCCGCGTGGGCTGGGAGGGGTTTCGGGGCCTGCCGCGGAAATGGGTACATTCTTTTCGAGGGTCCTCGTGTCCTGGGAGGCTACGGTCGAGGTCTGCCCTAAATGGCAAGACATGCCCAGCGCGCAGCGCTGTGAAATAGTCATCGAGGCCGGGGCTAGCCTTGGTCCGGGGGTTTGGGAGGGGGCTAGGCCTGCCGAAATGGGTACATGATTTTCGAGGGTCATCAGCCCTGTGGAGGCTACCACGAGGCCTACCCTAAAATGACAATAAAATGCCCAGCGCAGGGAAATAGTCACCGAGGCCGGTGGGCTATAGCCTTGGTCCGCTGGGGTCGGGAGGGGCGTCGGGCCTGGGCGTCCAAATGGGTCAGGCTTTTCGAGGGTCCTCGTGCCTGGGAGGCTACGAGAGGCCCGCCTAAAATGGCAAAAATACCCAGCAGCCGCATCGCGTGAAATAGTCATCGAGGCCGTGGGCTATAGCCTTGGTCCGCTGGGGCCGGGGAGGGGTTTTGGGGCTCGTGCCGAAAATGGGTACGGTCTTTTCGAGGGTCCTCGTGTGTCCAGTGGGAGGCTACGGTCAGAGGCCAGCCCTAAAATGGCAAAAAATGCCCAGCGGCGCAGCGCGTGAAATAGTACTCGAGGCCGGAGGGATATATCCTTTGGTCCGCGGGGGTTGGGGAGGGGGTTTAGGGTTCCGTCATCGAAATGGGTACAGCTTTTTCGAGGGTCCTCGTGCCCAGCGGGAGGCTACGGTCAAGCCCCGCCTTAAAATGGCAAGAAATACCAGCCAGCGCAGCGAAATAGTCATCGAGGCCGGTGGCTATAGCCTGGTCCGCGGGGGTCGGGAGGGGCGTCGGGGCCTGGGCGTCCAAATGGGTATCTTTCGAGGGTCCTCGTAGCCCAGTGAGGCTACGGTGAGAGGCCTGCCCTAAAATGGCAAAAATACCCAAAGAGATCGCGTGAAATAGTCATCGAGGCCGTGGGCTATAGCCTTTGGTCCGGGGGTCGGGAGGGGTTTTAGGGGCTCGTCACGAAAATGAGTACTGTGGTTTCGAGGGTCCTCGTGTGTCCAAAGTGGGAGGTTACGGTCAGAGGCCCCTAAAATGGCAGAAATGCCTCAGCGCAGTCACAGGAAATAGTCCTCGAGGCCGAGGGATATATCCTTTGGTCCGGGGCTGGGAGGGTTTAGGGGTTCCGTCATCGAAATGGGCATGCCTTTTCGAGGGTCCTCGGTGCCTGGGAGGCTACGGCCGAAGCCCGCCTAAAATGGCAAGACATGCCCACGGGCGAAGCGCTGAAATAGTCGCCGAGGCCCGGGGCCTATAGCCTTTGGACCGCGGGGGGTTCGGGAGGCCAGGGGCCTGGCGTCACGAAGCATGTGATTTTCGAGGGTCATCGCCCCTGTGGGAGGCTACGTCGAGGCCCGCTGAGTGTTAGAAAGTGTATATTTATAAAGGAGAAAATCGCTATTTTACACTTCAAGTCTCACTAACATTGTTATTTTTATTTATTTAAGTATTTTGTTATTTAATTACGTGTGTTTCATTATAATTAGTTATTTTATGTATTTTAGGGTATCACGATTGTTTCACAACGAACGAGTGATCGACAAAGAAACGGACGCCACATTTGAACTCGTGGACGATCGAAAACTTTAAGAGGAGCATAAAAGGAAAATGTCACCGTCACATATACTAACTATTCATACGATAAGATCGCTCATGACCGCATAAACAGACATCGGCAAAACCGCCATCGGTAAATAGGGTCAAACCGTGAATCGTGTAAATAGTATTACCGCAAAACCGTTTATCAGGCAAATAGTGGTCAAACCGTGCGAATCTGTAAAATAGGCATCGTTTCAAATAGCTACGTTGATCGTTGATCACGACGGGCGCAACTCGAAAGGCCCAAACTGCTTTTAATCCGGTCATGATTCACTAATGTATTTATAAAAGGGGCTTCTAATTTGATATCCCTGAATTCATTTCTAAGCTTAGATTTTTGTAATTCCTTCTCTTTCTTGTATTTTCTATGTATTTTAATAAATTTCCATTTTTACCCCTAGTTCAAATATGAGTAGCTAATTTACTTTTAAGCTTGGGTTGAAGGTGAAGCCTCAACATGTTCCATGGGCTTTATTTGGTAAATTTATTTTCTATTCCCCTCTAATATTTGTGGTTGTTTTGAATTTTCGTCGACAAATAATAATAGTCTTGTCTAGATACCGCCCTGGTTAAACCGGCACCCTAGTACAAGGTTATTATTATTTGGCACGATAAGCCCTTAGCACCATACTTATTTGAGCGTGGTTCATGAGGTGTGGAATCCCCCCTCATGATTTAATTGGTATTAATATAGAATATTTAGCCCATGGAGCATGTTGATGCAGATCCGGATACCCAAGTGCTTTATTTCAATAGTTTCCACTTTAATTTATTCTTGTCATTCCAATTTAAATTCTAGCATAATTTAAATTCCTTTCACCATCAATCCAACCATCCATTTAAAGAAAATTAATTCTACACATAATTAAAATCAACCTCCTCGTGGGATCGACACTCGTCACCATTGATCTATTCTACAATAGATTCGTGCGCTTGCGAGTTCATTAAAATTTGCACAACAAGTTTTTGGCGCCGTTGCCGGGGAGGTAAGTATTTTAATTCATAGAATTAGTTTTTTTTTTCCTAATATTTATTTATTTTAGTTGTTTTCTTGTAATTTATTTTTCTCCTTTTCTCATTTAGAAAAAAAAAAAATTTTAAGGTTAGAATTTCATTTTCTCTTCTTTAAATTTGTGTAATTTAATTTTCCTATCATTTTCTTTGTAATTTAATTTTGTTTATCTTGTTATCTTTCTTTGTAATTTATTTTAATTTTAGTTATTATTTGTTTCACGTAATTTCTTTTTCTTATAGCAATTGAGTGTGTTTTCATAGTAAAGTTATAACAACGTGGCAAGGTTAGTATCGTAATTTCTCCTTCTTCTTTATTTTTATTTGTTTTGCTTTATTTATTTTATTCTTTGTATGCGTGGGTCAAGGTCATTATCACCTAATCTCGAGCCTTTAGACCTTGAGTTAGAAAAACATCAGACACATAAACACATCGCATTTAAAAGCAATTTGACATGGATTTACAAAACCAACAACCGTAACCACAAGAGAGGCCATTTAAGGACTATTTTAGTCCTTAGCAAATTTGAGCACATCATGCATAAGGTACCCAAATGTAAATGCTAGAGTTTTGAATTAAAACCTAGTGTGCTAAATTGTCTCCCAACATTTTATGGCCTAGAAAATGAGGATCCATATAATCATCTCAATGATTTCCACGCTTATCCGTCAAACTTTTAAATACGAGAATTTTTCAGATTTACGATGTTAAACTTAGATTATTCCCATTTTCTTTAAAGGATAAAGCTGCTCATGGTTTAATACATTGCCGCTAATAGCATTACATCATGGGAACAAATGGTAACAAAATTTTAAATAAATATTTCCCGCTATAAAACCAATGCTATTCGCAGGAAATTTCAGAATTTACCCAAAGAGACGACGAGCAATTTTTCAAGTACGGAGCGATTCAATGGGCTACTCAAGTGTCCACATCATGGGTACGAGAAATGGCACCAATGCCAATACTTTTGAGGGATTATTGCCACATGTGCAAGAATGGCTAATGGCCACTGGAGGAGAGTTAATGTCCAAAAGCGATCGAGATTTGGGAATTCTTCCAACCAATCGGATAATTCCCAACAACGAGTCGATCACCCGTAAATACCAGAGAATTAAGGAGTTAATGAGGTTCACGCTGGCAGTCAAACTCGTGAATTAAAGAAGTCAAAGAGATGGTCAAGGCCTTTCGACTTAATAAAGATCATTAACGACAGCCAACTCTACAGAACCACATGACCATGACTCATATTCAAATCAAGTCAATGCCATAGGAGTCATGAGAAAACCATCAAATTACAACCCATACTCCAACACATACAACCCAACATGGAGAGACCACCCCAAT
The DNA here is from genome assembly GCA_030449925.1 of Citropsis articulata. Taxonomy (NCBI): domain Eukaryota; kingdom Viridiplantae; phylum Streptophyta; class Magnoliopsida; order Sapindales; family Rutaceae; genus Citropsis; species Citropsis articulata. Next base: position 141,192 of record JASUUH010000062.1, read on the forward strand.
TTTTCATGGTCTCAAGGATTCCAACAAAATGGACCAGCAGCTCCACCTCCACCAATTCAACCAAATGCACCAAATCCTCAAATTTCTCAAGCCGTTCAACCACCATTTAGACCATACAATCAAAACCCAAACCACTCTCAACCCAGACCATGGGAGGATACATTCCAGAATTTTAAGAATTCTACTCATTCTAGAATCGAGCAGCAGAACCGCACCATTGATGAACTGCGAAATGAGATGAGGGCAGGCTTCAACTCACAAGCCCAATCAATTTCAAATCTCGAGAAAATGGTGGGACAACTTGCTTCTTCAGTTCAAACCTTGACAATGACCGTTGAGAAAGGTAAATTTCCAAGTCAACCAAAGGTTTCAACCCTAAAGCAAAGGTACGAAGCAAGTTCCCCACCACAAAGAATCATGGAGAGGTCAAAGTCATGACTCATAAAAGGGAAAGAATCGATAACAAAGTGGAGATGCCAAAATCAACCTGCATTGTACCCGAGAATACCGAGGACCCATCACCGTGAGGAGAAAGAAGAAACCAACTCACGAGAATACATTCCCAAAGCTCCATTTCTCGTGAGGTTAGCTAAAGGGAAGAAAGGAAAATCCACAGTGAGATTTTTGAAATCTTCAAATGTAAGTGTTAACATCCCTCGTCAAGTTTATAAAACAAGTGCCATCATGCCAAGTTTCTTAAAGATCTATGCACTAAAAGAGAAATATTCATGTTCAAAAAAGGCCTTTTAATGTAAAATGTTATATACTCCAACATAAAATACCTCTAAAATGCAAAGATCCGTGCCCCCACTATCTCGTAGTATGTGGAACCACAATCGAGAATGCTTGCTGATTTGTGAGCCAGTGTAAATCTGCCTTTATTCTCAGATTTGTGAAACTTGACCGGGAGAATTACACCCAACCCAGTGGTGTTACAACTGCAGATCGTCCACGAAAAATCCTCGTGGTATTGTGGAGGACGTGTTTATTCGTGTAGACAAGTTTTATTTTCCGTTGATTTCATTGTAATCGACACTCAACCAAGACAGTAATTCAAAGAAGCACATCCCCATTATCCTAGGCCGACCTTTTCTTGGCAACCGCCGATGCTCACATTCAATGCGTAATCGAAATATGCATTGTCCATTGGCAATATGACCATGGAGCAATATTTTCAACATTGCCAAACAACCTCACAATGGATGATGGAATTGTTGATGCGGATTTAATAAACATCGCTGATAATAATTTTCCGTCAAACTTTAGTGATGACCCTTTTCAAACATGTTTAACTCACTTTGGTTTGGATTTTGACATTGACAGATCAATCGATGAGGTCAATACACTACTTGACTCAAAGACCATCCATGGACACAAATAAATGGAAGTCAAGAGTTGAACAACTAGTGCCATCGAAAAGAAACTCAGCCCATCATCGAATCACCACCAAACTCGAGCATCGTATGCCGGGCCATCAAGAAATTCAATTTTGACATGCAAATGTCGCTCAAAAGAAGATTACAATGGCCAAGATTTACAAGCAACGAATGAAAGTCTTCACGAAGCAAATTACGAGAAAATCTTTACCTGTGTCGAAAGTGCTTTTATTCAATTTCGCCGCACCTATTTCCGTGTTACGCTCACGGTCCGCCCATTTGTTGTTCACACTGCTTTTCCACATGGGGCAATTGAAATTAAGTGATCCAAAGAAGCATTTTTAAAGTTAATGGTCAAAGATTAAAGCCATATCTAGTAATACCAACCACATGGAGAGGAGAGGAAATAAACTGAGTGACCCACCAAGTTTAAATTGAAGTTTTTCTTTTCTTTCGGTAATTTGATTCGATTCTTTTCTTTCTTTTGATTATTCTTTTGCTAATTGAAATTATTTTTGTTTAAGTGTGTTTGTTTAACCATTATAGTTTTCTTATCATTTTAATCATGAGACAAGACTTGTACACGATTGTAACACTTCAACGATCCAAACTCATCTCGAAAGCAGACACGATTTTGTAAATTTCATCCTATCTCGGGATCTACAACCGCCAGAGTTAGTATTCCACGTTAAAGATCTAGCAACTTACGTAGGGATGGAATTTTGATCCGAATCGAGTGAGTTTGTCACCCCGAAGAGGCTGATAACGACCGTGACAATCAAGCTACATTTCGCTTCCCACAATAATCGATATTCGAGACGAAGGCATGGACAGAGATTTAGATTTTAGCAAAGCTTCACAAACGATTCCATTCGCCTCGTAATGCACTCTTTCAATTTATAAAGCCCGATCCGAACGCATGCGATTGCTTACAAGAATGGCATACCCGCCGACATCCGCCGGTTAATCGAGGCCAAAGTACGCTTGGCAAGGTGAGTTGCCTCCCAAATTTATTGCATACATGCCTGGTTGTGGTAAAGGAAATTACGCAAGAAAACGACGAGCTAAAAGACTTTCTCGTTGCTTTGTCATGTGTGCCGTAACGATATGCAATAAAAAAAAACCATGTTCTTGTGAATGGTGTCCGATAATGGAAGATAAGATTAAATTCATTGTGGATGGCTTGAATAAAGAGTCATTGATAATATCCTTTGTCTTTCAAACGCATCCCGCGGATATGTACAAAGAGCGATCCTCCGCTATGGCCATTATTCGAGAAAGAACGCACGATATGCCTCGAATCGACTATAAACGACTTCGCTTGCCGCTTTGTAAGAAAACCGGATGGGAAGCCTATCTCGACCCATGAGGGCGCCTGCCGCTTCGGACGAAACCGAGGAAGATGTGAGCCACAACAGAACTACACCGTGATATCCTTTTTACTTTACTGTTGTTTCACTTTACTGTTATTTTACCATCGCATTATTGCTTGTAAGAATTTTTTTCTTGTTATCATTGTTTTGCTTTTCCTTTTAACTGCTTTCTTTTACTCGAGCCATGTGCCTTACGCGTTAATCGACATTGACATAATGCCTCATACACAAACCGTGACCCGCTGTCACCAAGGTTCTTAAATATAATTTTGTTGTCAGCACTCACAAGTTGTTTTGAAAAGATCCTAATGGCAGCTACTCCAAAGAAACAATTCAAGAACATTTGTGTGCTCGGATTTAACTATGGCAAACATAAAGAGTTCTTGAGGCAAATAGATCTTGGTCAAGAATAACAGAGAGAAATTGCACTTGGTGTAATGGAGGAGGTGACCGAGGGTTATCCAAAATGGTCTCGTGTCGCTTATGTCGAGGGAGCCATGTTAGGCATCATCCCAACAATCCTAAAACCTTTCGCTTTGTCTAACTCATCAATCGGAGAAGAGTTAGTTGTCTGTATGCAAGAACGCATAATCGAAATGATAAATCACGCCGATGCTTTTATTTTCCTTCCGTGAGATCTTGCAACTCTAGAGGCACTAATCACATTAGCATCTGGGCCCATCCGAACATCCATCGAAAACCCATCGGTTTGTTAAATGTCAATAATTTTATGATGGCTTTATCGCATTTCTAACCATGCAATAAAACCTATTTCATTCCTTCCTCGCTTAAAAAGTCTTTATTTGTGCACATACCGCTAATGAGCTACTTGATCCGTTATGTTTATCAATCGCAGATGATCCCGTGACCATTGTGTTGGAGTGTTCAAATAATGATGGTAACAAGAATGCAAAGAAGAAGTACAAATTAGATTTAACCTCCGCTTGTAAATATTTTCTTCGTGTTGCACTACCCGTGATGTCTTCTAAACTTTACTTTTTCCTTTCAAACATCGAGGACAATGTTTCATTCAGTCGGGGAGGAATAGTTGACAATCAGGAATATTAAGTTTTTTACTAATTTTTGTTGTAGAACTAACCATTTTGAATGTAAGATGGTCAATATGGAGTGTAGTTACTCAGAAACGATCTTCTTAGTAAAAAAAAAAATTATTATTATTATGTTTTTCCTAACTTTTCTTTTGACTTCTCCTTTATAAATATATGTTTTCAAGTTTTAAGTCAAGATGGCTGAATATGAGTGTAGTGACTCTAGAAACGATCTTCTTTAAAAAAAAAAAAAATTCAGACATTTTTCTTTAATTTTTCTGCATGTATGTTTTTCTTTTATGTTTAGAATAGGTCGGGGTAGAATTTCGTTAAAAAAATATATTTGGTAATTTTGTGTGAATTTTGATATTGGATGATATGATGACTTTTAAATTTTAGTATTTGTATTATCTTTGGTCTTGAGTGATGTTACACCATGTTTGCTATTCTATATGTTGATGTTGGGACAAATATGAGTTTGAAGGAATGCATATGTCAAAATAAATTCCAAGTGAGTTTTGAGCCTATTAATTTTTCTTGAGAGTAACCTTTTGCCCATTATTCATGCAAATTTTAGCGCTTATTATTTTATACATGATCTCTAGATTTCCTTTAAGTCAACCCTTTAAAAAAAAAAAAAATGTGTGTTGTTGCATCTAAAGGCCCACCTAACTAGTAAATATGGAAGATTATTTAGAGCTCTAAGAGACGATGGAAGGCCATTTTTGATCCGTTTGAGCCTTTCAAGCCATCCCTATTGTAAAATATCCATAGTTAGCCATTTTGAGCCTAAATAAATAAATTTAAAAAAAAAAAAAGCTTTTTCTTTGTTAACTTATCATCCTGACCCACTCCAATTTGGAGTATTACCCGATATAATACAAGTTCCATCACCTATTCATGTTTGAGAAAAAGGATAAATAATTATTTTATTCAACAAAGTTGTGCCATAAAAAAAAAAAAAAAGAAAAAAAAAAAAGAAAAAAAGAAAAAAAGATATACAATAGCAATAAATAAGCGAAATGCATCTTGTAATTTTCAAAAGTTCTTGAACTTTTCTCAAACACATATATATTTTGTTTCCCTATTTTCCTTTCTTTGTTAAGCCATGTCCCTAGCCTACGTTACGTCCTAATAAAAGTCCTTCTTGATTTTAGAGAACTATAATCTGAAGTAAAAGCTAGTTATATGGGCTATTAAGATGTAGTGATGCATTAAAAAAAAAAAATCGGGTTGACTAGTAATTTATTCGAGGTCGATTATTTCTAAGTCGGCATATTTCTTTCATCTCGTGAGAGGTGTGTATTTCTATATTATTTTCTCTCAATTCACCATTCATTGTAGTGACAATTTTATTGGGTTTAATTTTCAGAGGTCACTACTACCGTGAGATTTTGGGGTTTGACATGTTATTCTTGAAAGTGGCCGATTACTATAGTCTACGGATCGATGTAATGTGGATTATTGATGTGGTTGTGATATTTCTTTAGACCGAGATAATACTTGTACTTTTCTTTGATTGCTATCATTAACTGAATGAATAAACACGTGGCTTTAAAAAAAAAAAAAAATTTGGTTTTGAATTTTATCTTCGCTTTATTTGCTGTGGACTAGCAATGTCGGTCGGGGTGCTGAGTGTTAGAAAGTGTATATTTATAAAGGAGAAAATCGCCATTTTACACTTCAAGTCTCACTAACATTGTTATTTTTATTTATTTAAGTATTTTGTTATTTAATTACGTGGTTTCATTATAATTAGTTATTTTATGTATTTTAGGGGCATCATGATCGTTTCACAATGAACGAGTGATCAGACAACAAAACTGACGTCACATTTTAAATAATGACGGCGAAAACATTAGGATGAGCATAAAAGGAAAAATGTCAATGTTCACATATACGGTACTATTCATCGTACATCGCATAAATAGATATCGCAAAACCGGCCATCAGTAAATAGTGGTCAAACCGTGCGAATTGTGCAAATAGTATTACCGCGCAAAAACCGTTTATCAGGCAAATAGTGGTCAAACCGTGAATCGGTAAATAGTGTTACTCGCTCAAATAGTGGTCATGATCGCTGATCATGACGTGGCGCAATCTCGAAAGGCCCAAACTGCTTTTAATCCGATGGTCATGATTCACTCAATGTATTTATAAAAGGGGCTTCTAATTTGATATCCCGAATTCATTTCTAAGCTTAGATTTTGTAATTCTTCTTTCTTGTATTTTCTACGTATTTTAATAAATTTCCATTTTACCCCTAGTTCAAATATGAGTAGCTAATTTACTTTAAGCTTGGGTCAAGGTGAAGTCTCAACATGTTCCATGGGCTTTATTCGTAAATTTATTTTCTATTCCCTCTAATATTTGTGGTTGTTTTGACTTTTCATTTACATACAATAATAGTCTTGTTCAGATACCGTTAAACCGCAAGACCCTAGTACAAGGTTATTATTATTTGGCACGATAAGCCCTTAGCACCATACTTATTTGAAGGTGGTTCATGAGGTGGAATCCCCCTCATGATTTAATTGGTATTAATATAGAATATTTAGCCCATGGAGCATGTTGATGCAGCATCCCATACCCAAGTGCTTTATTTCAATAGTTTCACTTTAATTTATTCTTGTCATTCCAATTTAAATTTATAATTTAAATTCCTTTCACCATCAATCCAACCATCCATTTAAAGAAAATTAATTCTACACATAATTAAAATCAACCTCCTCGTGGGATCGACATCACCATTGATCTATTCTACAATAGATTCGCAGCGCATGAAGTTCATTAAAATTTGCACAACAAGGCCTACCCTAAATGACAATAAAATGCCCAGCCGCAATACAAGTGAAATAGTCACCGAGGCCGCTGGCTATAGCCTTTGGTCCGCGGGTTGGTGAGGGGTTTCGGGGATCCGTCGCCGAAATGGGTAGAGTCTTTCGAGGGTCCTCGTGGTGCCCAGCTGAAGTTACGGTCAAGCCCCGCCCTAAAATGGCAAGAAATACCAAGCGGCGGAAATAGTCACCGAGGCCGCTGGCTATGGGACGGTCCGCGGGGTCGGGAGGAAGTTCTGGGCCTGGGCCGGAAATGGGTACATTTTTCGAGGGTCCACTTGTGCCCAGGAGGTTACTACAAGCCTGCCCTAAAATGGCAAGACATGCTCAGCGCGCAGCTGAAATAGTCCGCCGAGGCCAGCGCGCTTATAGCTGGTCCGCGGGGTCGAGGAGGGCGTCGGGCCTGGTCGGAATGGGTACAGTCTTTTCGAGGGTCCACTTGTGCCTGCTGGAGGCTACGGTCAAGCCCGCCCTAAATGGCAAGATATGCCGCGCGCGCCGTGAAATAGTCGCCGAGGCCGGCGCCATAGCCTTGGTCCGCGGGCCGAGGAGGGGCGCTCGGCCTGTGTCGCAAATGGTACAGTCTTTCGAGGGTCCTCGTGCCTGGAGGCTACGGCAAAAGCTTGCCCTAAATGATAAGAATGCCCAGCGCGCAGTGCGTGAAATACTCGCCGAGGCCGTGGGCTATAGCTTTTGGTCCGCGGGCCTTGGGAGGGGGTTCGGGGCCTGCATCGGAAATGGCATGCCTTTTCGAGGGTCCCTCGTGCCCAGGGAGGCTACGGCCAAGCCCGCCCTAAAATGACAAGAAATACCCAGCGCGCATCGCGTGAAAATACGAGGCCGGGTGGTCTAGCCTTTGCTCCGCGGGGGTTGGGGAGGGGTTCGGGGTTCGGGCCGCCGAAATGGGTACAGTTTTCGAGTGTCTCGTAGCCCAGCCGGGAGGCTACGGCCGAGGCTCGCGAAATGGCAAGAAATGCCCAGCGCGCAACAAGGAATGGTCACCGAGGCCGGTGGCTATAGCCTGGTCCGCGGGGTCAGGGAGGAAGTTCTAGGCTCGCGCCGGAAATGGGCATGCCTTTTTCGATTTTCCTCGTGTGCCCAGTGGGAAGCTACGGTCAGAAGCCTGCCCTAAAATGGCAAGAAATACCCAGCGGCGAAGCGCGTGAAATAGTCACCGAGGCCGGTGGGCTATAGAATTTGGTCCGCGGGGGTTGGGGAGGGAAGTTCTGGGGCTCTGGGCGTCGGAAATGGGTACAGTCTTTTCGAGGGTCCACTTGTGCCCAGTGGGAGGCTACGGTCGAGGCCTCGCTAAATGGCAAGAAATGCCCAGCGCTGCAAAGGTGAAATGGTCACCGAGGCCGTGGGCTATAGCCTTTGGTCCGGGGTGGGGAGGAAGTTCTAGGCTCGCCTAAATGGGTACAGCCTTTCGATTTCTGCAGCCTCAGCTGGGAAGCCACGGTCAGAAGCCCGCCTAAATGGCAAGAAATACCCAGCGCGGTTGCTGAAATAGTCACCGAGGCCGTGGGCTATGTAATTTGGTCCGGGGGTCAGGGAGGGAAGTTCTGGGCTCAAGGCCGAAATGGGCATTTTTCGAGGGTCCACTTGTGCCCAGCTGAGGCTTACGGTCCGAAGCCCGCCCCTAAATGGCAAGATATGGCGGCGCAGCGCTGTGAAATAGCCGCCGAGGCCGGTGCGCTTATGCCTTTGGTCCGCGGGGCCGAGGAGGGCGTCGGCTCGTGTCGGAAATGGGTACAGCTTTTCGAGGGTCCACTTGTGCCTGGGGAGGCTACGGTCAGAAGCCCGCCTAAATGGCAAGACATGCCCGCGCAGCGCTGTGAAATAGTCGAGGCTGAGTCGGTGCGCTATAGCCTTGGGTCCGCGGGGCCGAGGAGGGCGTCGGGGCTCCGTGTCGAAATGGGTACAGTCTTTCGAGGGTCCTCGTGCCCATTGGAGGCTACGGGCAAATGCTTGCTCTAAATGATAAGAAATGCCCAGCGCGCAGTGCGGAAATACTGCCGAGGCCGGGTGGGCTATAGCTGGTCCGCGGGCTTGGGGAGGGGGTTCGGGGCCTGGCATCGAAATGGGTACGCCGAGGGTCCTCGGCCTGGGGAGGCTACGGTCAGAAGCCCGCCCTAAAATGACAAGAAATACCAGCGCGCATCGCGTGAAACAAATGCCGAGGCCGGTGGTCTATAGCCTGGTCCATGGCCGGGAGGTTCGGGGTTCTGCCGCCGAAATGGCATGCTTTTTCGAGTGTCCTGCAGCCCAATGGGAGGCTACGGTCAGAGGCCTGCGTTAAATGGCAAGAAATGCCCAGCGCGCAGCTGCAGTGAAATGGTCACCGAGGCCGTGGGCTATAGCCTGGTCCGCTGGGGGGAGGGAAGTTCTAGGCTCCGCGGAAATGGGTACAGCCTTTTTCGATTTTCGTGTGCCCAGTGAGAGGATACGGTCAGAAGCCCCGCCCTAAAATGGCAAGACATGCCCAGCGGCGAGCGCGTGAAATAGTCGCCGAGGCCGTGGCCTATACCCTTCGGTCCGCGGGCTGGGAGGGGTGGGCTCGGTCACGGAAATGGGTACAGCCTTTCGAGGGTCCTCTTGTGCCCAATGGAGGCTACGGTCAGAAGCCTGCCCCTAAATGGCAAGAAATGCCCAGCGCGAAAGGTGAAATGGTCACCGAGGCCGGTGGGCTATAGCCTTGGTCCGGGGGGCTGGGAGGAAGTTCTAGGGCTCGCCGAAATGGCATGTTTTTCGATTTCGCAGCCCAGTGAGAGGATACCAAGCCCGCCTAAAATGGCAAGACATGCCCAGCGCGAAGCGCGTGAAATAGTCGCCGAGGCCGTGGCCTATACCTTGGGTCCGCGTGGGTCGGGAGGGGTCGGGCCCGTCACGGAAATGGGCACAGTTTTCGAGGGTCCCGTGCCCAGCCTGGAGGTTACGGTCAAGCCCGCCTTAAATGGCAAGACATGCCCCAGCAAGCAGCTGGAAATAGTCACCGAGGCCGGTGGGCTATACTTTCGGGTCCGGGGCTGGGAGTTTAGGACTCGTCGCCGAAATGGCATGTTTTTCGAGGGTCCTCGTGCCCAGCGAGGCTACTACGAAGCCCGCCAGAAATGGCAAGAAATACCCAGCCGCGGTTGCGGAAATAGTCACCGAGGCCGTGGGCTATAGCATTCGGGTCCGCGGGGCCGGGAGGGAAGTTCGGGGCCTCGCGTCGGAAATGGGTACGCCTTTTCGAGGGTCCTCGTGCCTGGGAGGCTACGGCCAGAAGCCCGCCCTAAATGGCAAGACATGCCCAGCAAGCAGCGCGTGAAATAGTCGCCGAGGCCGTGGCCTATAGCCTTGGTCCGCGTGTGGGGGTGGGTCTCCGTCGCTTAAATGGGTACATTCTTTCGAGGGTGCAGTGGAGGCTACGGTCGAGGCCTCGCCCTAAAATGGCAAGAAATGCCCAGCGCAGGAAATGGTCACCGAGGCCGGTGGCTATAGCCTTGGTCCATGGGGTTGGGAGGGAAGTTCTAGGGCTCAAATGGGTACGATTTTCCTCGTGTGCCGCAGCTGGAAGCTACGGTCAAGCCCGCCTCAAAATGGCAAGAAATACCCAGCGCTGCGGAAATAGTCACCGAGGCCGTGTGGCTATAATTTGGTCCGCTGGGGCCGGGAGGGAAGTTCTGGGGCCTGGCCGAAATGGGTACAATTTTCGAGGGTCCACTTGGTGCCTGGGAGGCTACGTCAAGCCCCGCCCTAAAATGGCAAGACATGCCCAGCGCAGCAAGCGGTGAAATAGTCGCCGAGGCCGGTGCGCTATACTGGTCCGCTGGGGTCGAGAGGGGCGCTCGGGGCCTGTGTCAAAATGGGCACAGTTTTCGAGGGTCCACTTGTGCCTGGGAGGCTACGGTCAAGCCTAAATGGCAAGACATGCCCGCTACAGCTGAAATAGTCAGCCGAGGTCTGCGCGCTATAGCCTTTGGGTCCGGGGCCGAGGAGGGGCGCCTCGGGGCCTCGTCGCAAATGGCATGCCTTTTTCGAGGGTCCTCGTGCCTGGAGGCTACGGGCAAAAGCTTGCCCTAAAATGATAAGAAATGCCCAGCGCAGCGCTGAAATACCGCCGAGGCCGGTGGCTATAGCTTGGTCCGCTGGGCTGGGAGGGGTTCGGGGCTCGGGCATCGGAAATGGGTACAGTCTTTCGAGGGTCCTCGTGTGCCCAAAGTGGGAGGCTACGGCCAGAAGCCTGCCCTAAATGACAAGAAATACCCCGCGCATCGCGCGTGAAACAGTCGCCGAGGCCGGTGGTCTATAGCCTTTGGTCCGCTGGGGTCTGGGGGGTTCGGGGTTCCGTCACGAAATGGGTATAGCCTTTTCGAGTGTCCTCGTGCAGCTCATGGGAGGCTACGGTCGAGGCTCGCTAAATGGCAAGAAATGCCCAGCGCAGTGAAATGGTCACCGAGGCCGGTGGCTATAGCCTTTGGTCCGCTGGGGCCGGGGAGGGAAGTTCAGGCTCGCCGGAAATGGGTACGCTCTTTCGATTTTCCTCGGTGCCCAAAGGAGAGGATACCGAAGCCCGCCCTAAATGGCAAGACATGCCCAGCGAATGGAAATAGTCGCCGAGGCCGGGTGGCCTATACCCTTTGGTCCGCGGTGGGGAGGAGGCTCGGGGCTCGTCACGGAAATGGGTACAGCCTTTTCGAGGGTCCTCTTGTGCCCAGTGAGGCTACGGTCAAGCCCGCCCTAAAATGGCAAGACATGCCCAGCGCAGCAAGGTGAAATAGTCACGAGGCCGTGGGCTATAGCCTTTGGTCCGCTGGGGTCCGAGGGGTTTCGGACTCGTCGCCGAAATGGGTACAGTCTTTTCGAGGGTCCTCGTGCCCAGGCGAGGCTACGGCCGAAGCTCGCCCTAAAATGGCAAGAAATACCCAGCGAAGCGCCGTGAAATAGTCACCGAGGCCGGGGCTATATTTGGTCCGCGGGGTCGGGAGGAAGTTCGGGGCTCGGCCGGAAATGGGTACAGTCTTTCGAGGGTCCTCGTGGTGCCCAAAGGGAGGCTACGGTCCGTAAGCCCGCCTAAATGGCAAGACATGCCCAGCGCGCAGCGGAAATAGTCGCCGAGGCCGGTGGCCTATAGCCTTGGTCCGCGGGTGGGCAGGGTTTCGGGGTCTCCGTCGCCGAAATGGGTACATTCTTTTCGAGGGTCCTCGGTGCCCAGCTGGGAGGCTACGGTCGAGGCCCGCCTAAATGGCAAGAATGCCCAGCGCGCAGCTGAAACGCTGCCGAGGCCGGTGGCTATAGCCTTTGGTCCGCGGGGCTGGGGAGGGACGCTCGGGCCCAAGGCCGGAAATGGGTATGCCTTTTCGAGGGTCCTCGTGCCCAGCTGGGAGTCTACGGTCGGCCCGCCCTAAAATGGCAAGACATGCCCAGCGCGCAGATAAGGCGGAAACGTTGCCGAGGCCGGTGGCTATAGCCTGGTCCGCGGGCCGGGGAGGAAGTTCGGGCCCGTCGCCGGAAATGGGTACAGCCTTTTTCGAGGGTCCTCGTGCCTGGGGAGGCTACGGTCAAGCCCCGCCTAAATGGCAAGACATGCCCAGCGCGCAGCAGGAAATAGTCACCCGAGGCCGGTGGGCCATAGCCTTCGGTCCGGGCCTGGGGAGGGGTTTCGGCCCGTCACGAAATGGGTACAGCCTTTTCGAGGGTCCTCGTGTGCCCGAGGCTAAGGTCAAGCCCGCCCTAAATGGCAAGAAATACCCAGCTGCTAAGCGCTGAAATAGTAACCGAGGCCGGTGGCTACAGCATTTGGTCCGCGGGGTTGGGGAGGAAGTTCTGGGGCCTGGGAGACGGAAAAGGGCACAGTTTTACGAGGGTCCTCGTGGTGCCTGTGGGAGGCTACGGCCAAGTTCGCCCTAAAATGGCAAGACATGCCCAGGGCGCAGTGAAATAGTCGCCGAGGCCGGTGGCCCATAGCCTTTGGTCCGCGGGGGTTGGGAGGGGGTTTCGGGCCTCGACATCGAAATGGGTATATTTTTCGAGGTCCTCGTGTGGGAGGCTACGGTCGAGGCCTAAAATGGCAAAATGCTCAGCGCTCGTGGAAATAGTCACCGAGGTCGTGGCTACAGCCTTGGTCCGCTGGGGTTGGGGAGGCGTTTAGGGCCGCGAAATGGGTACATTCTTTTGAGGGTCCTCGTAGCCCAATGGGAGGCTACGTCGAGGTCGCCCTAAAATGGCAAGAAATGCCCAGCGCAGCGGAAATAGTCACCGAGGCCGCGGCTAGCCTCCCGGGGCTGGGGGAGGGCCAAATGGGCAATTTTCGAGGGTCACTGTGCCCGTGAGGCTACGGCCGAGGCCTACCCTAAATGACAAGAAGAAAGGCGCAGCCACAAGGAAATAGCCGCCGAGGCCGCAGGGCTACATCCTTTGGTCCGCGGGGTTGGGAGGAAGTTCGACCGCGCCGGAATGGCAGCCTTTCGAGGGTCCTCGGTGCCCAGCTGGGAGGCTACGAAGCCGCCCTAAATGGCAAGAAATGCTCACGGCCAGAAGGTGAAATAGTCGCCGAGGCCCAGCCTTGGTCCGGTGGGCTGGGAGGGGGTTTAGGGGCTCCGCACGAAATGGGTACAGATTTTCGAGGGTCATCGAGGCCCCGGAGGCTGGCCGTCGAGGCCCACCTAAAATGATAATGCCCAGCGCAAAGTGAAATAGTCACCGAGGCCGGGCTGGTCCTGGTCCGCGGAGTCGGGAGGGCGTCGGGGCTCTCTGAAAATGGGTACAGTCTTTTCGGTCCTCCGTGCGGGAGGCTACGGTCAGAAGCCTGCCTAAATGGCAAGACATGCCCACAGACAAGCGTGAAATAGTCGCCAGCCGGTGGCAGCCTTGGTCCGGGGTTCGAGGGGCTTAGGCTCTGCCGGAAATGGGCAGTCTTTCGAGGGTCCTCGATGCCCCGTGGGAGGCGACGGTCAGAGGCCTGCCCTAAAATGACAAGAATTGCCCAGCGGCGCAGCGCGCGAAATAGTCGCCGAGGCCGGTGGGCTATAGCCTTTGGTCCGCGGGGTGGGGAGGAAGTTCGGGGCCTGGCGCCGGAAATGGGTACACTTTTCGAGGGTCCTCGTGCCTGGGGAGGCTACGGTCAGAAGCCTGCCCTAAAATGGCAAGACATGCCCAGCGGCGCAGCGCGTGAAATAGTCACCGAGGCCGGTGGGCTATAGCCTTTGGTCCGCGGGGGTTGGGGAGGGGGTTTAGGGGGTTCTGGTCGTCGGAAATGGGTACAGTCTTTTCGAGGGTCATCGTGGGCCCCGTGGGAGGCTACGGTCCGCGGCCTGCCCTAAAATGACAATCAATGCCCAGCGGCGCAGCGCGTGAAATAGTCACCGAGGCCGGTGGGCTATAGCATTTGGTCCGCGGGGGTTGGGGAGGGAATTTCTGGGGCTCTGGGCGTCGGAAATGGGTACAGTCTTTTCGAGGGTCCTCGTGTGCCCAGTGGGAGGCTACGGTCAGAAGCCTGCCCTAAAATGGCAAGACATGCCCAGCGGCGCAGCGTGAAATAGTCGCCGAGGCTGGTGGCCTATAGCCGTGGGTCTGCCGGGGTTGGGGAGGGGTTTAGGGGCTGGTAGTCGGAAATGGGTACAGTCTTTTCGAGGGTCATCGTGTGCCCCGTGGGAGGCTACGGTCAGAGGCCTACCCTAAATGACAAGAAATGCCCAGCGCGCAGCTGCGTGAAATTTTCACCGAGGCCGTGGGCTATAAGATTTGGTCCGCTGGGGTTGGGGAGGAAGGTCCGGGGCCTGGGTGCTCAAATGGGTACAGTCTTTTCTAGGGTCCTCGTAGCCCTGGGAGGCTACGGTCAGAAGCCTCCCTAAATGGCAAGACATGCCCAGCGCGCAGCCCGTGAAATAGTCATCGAGGCCGGTGGCTGGCAGCCTTTGGTACGCTGGGGTTGGGGATGGGGTTTAGGGCTCGCCGAAATGGGTACAATCTTTTCGAGGGTCCTCGTGGTGCCCGTGGGAGGCTACGGTCTAAGCCCGCCATAAATGACAAGAAATGCCCAGCGCAGCGGTGAAATAGTCGCCAAGGCCGGTGGGCTATAGCCTTTGGTCCGCTGGGGTTCCCGGAGGGGTTTAGGGGGCTCGTCGCCGAAATCGGTACAATCTTTCGAGGGTCCGTGGTGCCCAGCTGGGAGGCTACGGCCGAGGCCTACCCTTAAATGACAAGAAATGCCCAGCGCAAAGGCGTGAAATTTTCACCGAGGCCGGTGGGCTATGCATTCGGTCCGCGGGGTCGGGAGGGAAGTTCTGGGCCTCGCATCGGAAATGGGTACATGTCTTTTCTAGGGTCCTCGTGGTGCCTGCGAGGCTACGGCCGAAGCCTGCCCTAAAATGGCAAGACATGCCCAGCGGCGCAGCGCGTGAAATAGTCACCGAGGCCGGTGGGCTATTTGGTCCGGGGGCCGGGAGGGAAGTTCTGGGCTCGCGTCGGAAATGGGTACAGTCTTTCGAGGGTCCTCGGTGCTCATGGGAGGCTACGAAGCCCGCCCTAAAATGGCAAGACATGCCCAGCGGGCGCAAAGGCGTGAAATAGTCACCGAGGCCGTGGGCTATAGCATTTGGTCCGCGGGGTTGGGAGGAAGTTCGGGGCCTGGGCCGGAAATGGGTACTGTCTTTTCTAGGGTCCTTGTGTGCCCAGTGGGAGGCTACGGTCATAAGCATGCCCTAAAATGGCAAGACATGCCCAGCGGCTCAGCGCGTGAAATAGTCGCCGAGGCCGGTGGCCTGACTTTGGTCCGCGGGGTTTGGGAGGGGTTTCGGGCCTGATCACGAAAATGGGTACATGCCTTCGAGGGTTATCGCAGGTGCCCCGGGAGGCTACGTCAGAGGCCTACCCTAAATGACAAGAAATGCCCAGCGCGCAGTCACAGAAATAGTCGCCGAGGCCGGTGGGCTATAGCCTTGGTCCGGGGGCCGGGGAGGGAAGTTCTGGGCTCGCCGGAAATGGGTACAGTCGTTTCGAGTGTCCTGTGGTGCCCAGTGGGAGGCTACAAGCCTGCCCAAAATGACAAGACATGCCCAGCGGCGCAGCGCTTGAAATAGTCACCGAGGCCGGTGGGCTATAGCCTTTGGTCCGCGGGGGGTGGGGAGGGATGTTCTGGGGATCTGGGCTTCGGAAATGGGTACATTCTTTTAGAGGGTCCTCGGTGCCTGGGAGGCTACGGTCGGCCCGCCTAAAATGGCAAGACATGCCCAGCGCGCAGCGTGAAATAGTCACCGAGGCCGTGGGCTATAGCTTTGGGTCCGCCGGGGGCCTGGGAGGGATGTTCTGGGGCTCGCCGGAAATGGGTACAGTATTTTCGAGGTCCTCGTGCCCAGCTGGGAGGCTACGGTCAAGCCTCGCCCTAAAATGGCAAGACATGCCCAGCAGCAAAGGTGAAATAGTCGCCGAGGCCGGTGGCTATAGCCTTGGTCCGCGGGGTTTGGGAGGGGTTAGGGCTCGTCCGGAAATGGGTACAGCCTTTCGAGGGTCCTCGTGTGCCCAGTGGGGAGGCTACGGCCAAGCCTGCCCTAAATGGCAAGACATGCCCCGCGCAGCGCAGTGAAATAGTCACCGACGCCGTGGGCTATAGCCTTTGGTCCGCTGGGGGAGGGGGTTTAGGGCCTGGTCGCCGAAATGGGTACAATTTTTCGAGGGTCATCGTGGTGCCCTGGGAGGCTACGGTCGAGGCCTACCCTAAATGACAAGAATGAAAGGCGAAAAGGCGTGAAATAGTCACCGAGGCCGGTGGGCTATAGCATTTGGTCCGCGGGGTTGGGAGGGAAATCGGGCTCGGGCCGGAAATGGGTACAGTCTTTTTTAGGGTCCTCGTGTGCCCAGTGGGAGGCTACGGTCAGAAGCCTGCCCTAAAATGGCAAGACATGCCCAGCGGCGCAGCGCGTGAAATAGTCACCGAGGCCGGTGGGCTAGAGCGTGGGGTCCGCGGGGGGTGGGGAGGGAAGTTCTGGGGCTCTGGGCGGCGGAAATGGGTACAGTCTTTTCGAGGGTCCTCGTGTGCCCAGTGGGAGGCTACGGTCAGAAGCCTGCCCTAAAATGGCAAGACATGCCCAGCGGCGCAGCGCGTGAAATAGTCGCCGAGGCCGGTGGCCTATGACTTTGGTCCGCTGGGGCCTGGGAGGGGTTTAGGGGCTCGTCGTCGAAAATGGGCAGTCTATTCGAGGGTTATCGTGGTGCCCTGTGGAGGCTACGGTTAGAGGCCTACCCTAAATGACAAGGCAGTCGTGAAATAGTCGCCGAGGCCGGTGGGCTATAGCCTTGGTCCGCGGGGCTGGGGTGGGAAGTTCTGGGGCTCAAGGCCGGAAATGGCACGCCGAGGGTCCTCGTAGCTCAAAGGGGAGGCTACGGTCAGAAGCCTGCCCTAAAATGACAAGTCATGCCCAGCGGCGCAGCGCGTGAAATAGTCACCGAGGCCGGTGGGCTATAGCCTGGTCCGCTGGGGTCAGAGGGATGTTCTTGGCTCAAGGCCGGAAATGGCACATTTTTCGAGGGTCCTCGTAGCCTGGGAGGATACGGTCCGAAGCCTGCCCTAAACTGCCAAGACAGGCCCAGCGGCGCAGCGCGTGAAATAGTCGCCGTGGCCGGTGGCATATAGCCTTTGGTCCGGGGGGGTTTGGGTGGGGGTTTAGGGGGCTCTGGTCGTCGGAAATGGGTACAGTCTTTTCGAGGGTCATCGTGCCCTGTGAGGCTACGGTCCAGAGGCCTACCCTAAAATGACAAGAAATGCCCAGCGCGCAGCGTGTGGAAATAGTCGCCGAGGCCGTGGGCTATAGCCTTTGGTCCGCGGGGTCGGGAGGGAAGTTCTGGGGCTCGCCGAAATGGGTACAGTATTTTCGAGGGTCCTCAGCCCATGGGAGGCTACGGCCGAAGCCTGCCCTAAATGGCAAGACATGCCCATCGGCGGGGCGCGTGAAATAGTCACCGACGCCGTGGGGCTTTAGCCTTTGGTCCGCTGGGGCCGAGGGGTTTAGGGCTCGTCGCCGGAAATGGGTACAGTCTTTCGAGGGTCATCGGTGCCCTGGGGGAGGCTAGGGTCAGAGGCCTCACCCTAAAATCAGGCAGGTGAAATAGTCACCGAGGCCGTGGGCTATAGCCGGTCCGGGGGTTGGGGAGGAAATTGGGCTCTGCGCCGGAAATGGGTACAGTCTTTTCTAGGGTCCTCGTAGCCCAATGGAGGCTACGGTCAAGCCTGCACTAAAATTGCAAGAAATGCCCCGCGGCGCAGCGCGTGAAATAGTCACCGAGGCCGGTGGGCTATAGCATTTGGTCCGCGGGGGGTGGGGAGGGAAGTTCTGGGGCTCTGGGCGTCGGAAATGGGTACAGTCTTTTCGAGGGTCCTCGTGTGCCCAGTGGGAGGCTACGGTCAGAAGCCTGCCCTAAAATGGCAAGACATGCCCAGCGGCGCAGCGCGTGAAATAGTCGCCGAGGCCGGTGGCCTATAGACTTTGGTCCGCGGGGGTTTGGGAGGGGGTTTAGGGGGCTCTGGTCGTCGAAAATGGGTACAGTCTGTTCGAGGGTTATCGTGTGCCCCGTGGGAGGCTGGCGAGGCCTACCCTAAATGACAAGAAATGCCTGGCGCAGCGCTGAAATAGTCGCCGAGGCCGTGGGCTATAGCCTGGTCCGCTGGGGTTGGGAGGGAAGCCTGGGCCTGCTTGAAATGGGTACAGTCTTTTCGAGGGTCCTCGTGGTGCCCAGGGGAGGCTACGGCCAGAAGCCTGCCCTAAAATGACAAGTCATGCCCAGCGCGCAGCTGCGAAATAGTCACCGAGGCCGGTGGGCTATAGCCTGGTCCGCGGGGCTGGGGAGGGATGTTCTGGGCTCGCTGGAAATGGGTACCGTCTTTTCGAGGGTCCTCGTGTGCCCAGTGGGAGGCTACGGCCAGAAGCCTGCCCTCAAATGGCAAGACAGGCCCAGCGGCGCAGCGCGGGAAATAGTCACCGAGGCCGGTGGGCTAGCCTTGGTCCGGGGGTTGGGAGGGGTTTGGGGCCTCGCCGGAAATGGGTACAGCCTTTTCGAGGGTCATCGTAGCCCCGTGGGAGGCTACGGTCGAGGCTCACCCTAAATGGCAAGAAATGCCCAGCCGCGCAGCGCAGCGTGAAATATTCGCCGAGGCCGGTGGGCTATAGCCTTGGTCCGCGGGGGGTCAGAGGGACGCCTGGGGCTCGGGCGCCGGAAATGGGTACAGTCTTTCGAGGGTCCTCGGTGCCTGGGAGGCTACGGTCAAGCCTGCCCTAAATGGCAAGACATGCCCAGCGCGCAGCGTGAAATAGTCACCGAGGCCGTGGGCTATAGCCTGGTCCGCGGGGCTGGGGGAGGGGTTTAGGGGCTCGTCACGGAAATGGGTACAGTCTTTTCGAGGGTCATCGTGTGCCCCGTGGGAGGCTACGGTCAGAGGCCTACCCTAAAATGACAAGAAATGCTCAGCGGCGCAGTGCGTGAAATAGTCACCGAGGCCGGTGGGCTATAGCCTTTGGTCCGCGGGGGTTGGGGAGGGATGTTCTGGGGCTCTGGGCGTCGGAAATGGGTACAGTCTTTTCGAGGGTCCTCGTGTGCCGAGTGGGAGGCTACGGTCAGAAGCCTGCCATAAAATGGCAAGACATGCCCAGCGGCGCAGCGCGTGAAATAGTCGCCGAGGCCGGTGGGCTAGAGCCTTTGGTCCGCGGGGGTTCGGGAGGGAAGTTCTGGGGCTCTGGGCGTCGGAAATGGGTACAGTCTTTTCGAGGGTCCTCGTGTGCCCAGTGGGAGGCTACGGTCAGAAGCCTGCCCTAAAATGACAAGACATGCCCAGCGGCGCAGCTGCCAGGAAATAGTCACCGAGGCCGGTGGGCCATAGCCTTTGGTCCGCTGGGTTGTGAGGGTTGTTATGGGGCTCCGGGCGTAGGAAATGGGTACAGTCTTTTCGAGGGTCCTCGTGTGCCCAGTGGGAGGTTACGGTCAGAAGCCTGCCCTAAAATGGCAAGACATGCCCAGCGGCGCAGCGCGTGAAATAGTCGCCGAGGCCGGTGGGCTATAGCCTTTGGTCCGCGGGGTTGGGGAGGGGGAGGGCTCGTCGTCGGAAATGGGTACAGACTTTTCGAGGGTCATCGTGTGCCCTGTGGGAGGCTACGTCAGAGGCCTACCCTAAAATGACAAGAATGCCCAGCGGCGCAGCGCGTGAAATAGTCGCCGAGGCCGGTGGGCTATAGCCTTTGGTCCGCTGGGGGCCGGGAGGGAAGTTCTGGGCTCCGCCGGAAATGGGTACAGCCTTTTTCGAGGGTCCTCGTGTGCCGGGGAGGCTACGTCAGAAGCCTGCCCTAAATGGCAAGACATGCCCAGCGCGCAGCTGCGGAAATAGTCACCGACGCCGTGGGCTATAGCCTGGTCCGCTGGGCAGAGGGGTTTGTGGGCTCGTCACGGAAATGGGTACAGCCTTTTCGAGGTCATAGTGTGCCCTGTGGGAGGCTACGTCAGAGGCCTCACCCTAAATGACAAGAAATGCAAAGGCGCAGTGCGTGAAATAGTCACCGAGGCCGTGGGCTATAGACGGGTCCGGGGGGTTGGGAGGAAATTCGGGGCTCGGGCGCCGAAATGGGTACAGTCTTTTCAAGGGTCCTCATGTGCCCAGTGGGAGGCTACGGTCAGAAGCCTGCCCTAAAATGGCAAGAAATGCCCAGCGGCGAAGCGCGTGAAATAGTCACCGAGGCCGTTGGGCTATAGCATTTGGTCCGCGGGGCTTGGGGAGGGAAGTTCTGGGGCTCTGGGCGTCGGAAATGGGTACAGTCTTTTCGAGGGTCCTCGTGTGCCCAGTGGGAGGCTACTGTCAGAAGCCTGCCCTAAAATGGCAAGACATGCCCAGCGGCGCAGCGCGTGAAATAGTCGCCGAGGCCGGTGGGCTATAGACTTTGGTCCGCGGGGGTTGGGAGGGGGTTTAGGGGGCTCTGGTCGTCAGAAATGGGTACAGTCTTTTCGAGGGTCATCGTGTGCCCCGTAGGAGGCTACGGTCAGAGGCCTACCCTAAAATGACAAGAAATGCCCAGCGGCGAAGCGCTTGAAATAGTCACCGAGGCCGGTGGGCTAGCAGTATCGGTCCGCGGGGTTGGGAGGAAGTTCGGGGCCCGCCGGAAATGGGTACAGTCTTTTCTAGGGTCCTCGTGCCGAGTGGGAGGCTACGGTCAAGCCCGCCATAAATGGCAAGATATGCCCAGCGCGCAGCTGCCAGTGAAATAGTCCGAGGCCGGTGGCTATAGCCTTGGTCCGCTGGGGTCCGGGAGGGAAGTTCTGGGGCCTGGGCGCCGGAAATGGGTACAGCTTTTCGAGGGTCCTCGTGGTGCTCAAAGTGGAGGCTACGGCCGAAGCCTGCCTTAAAATGACAAGACATGCCCAGCGCGCAGCGCGAAATAGTCACAGAGGCCGTGCATAGCAGCTTTGGTCCGCGGGGCCGGGGAGAGGATGTCTGGGGCCTCGCCGGAAATGGGTACATGGGCTTTTCGAGGGTCCTCGTGTGCCGAGGGAGGCTACGGTCAAGCCCGCATAAATGGCAAGACATGCCCAAAGGCGCAGCAGGAAATAGTCGCCGAGGCCGGTGGGCTAGAGCCTTTGGTCCGCGGGGGTTCGGGAGGGAAGTTCTGGGGCTCTGGGCGTCGGAAATGGGTACAGTCTTTTCGAGGGTCCTCGTGTGCCCAGTGGGAGGCTACGGTCAGAAGCCTGCCCTAAAATGACAAGACATGCCCAGCGGCGCAGCGCGTGAAATAGTCACCGAGGCCGGTGGGCTATAGCCTTTGGTCCGCGGGGGTTGGGGAGGGATGTTCTGGGGATCTGGGCGTCGGAAATGGGTACAGTCTTTTCGAGGGTCCTCGTGTGCCCAGTGGGAGGCTACGGTCAGAAGCCTGCCCTAAAATGGCAAGACATGCCCAGCGGCGCAGCGCGTGAAATAGTCGCCGAGGCCGGTGGCCTATAGCCTTTGGTCCGCGGGGCCGGGGAGGCTTAGGGCCTGGCCGGAAATGGGTACAGTCTTTTCGAGGTCACCGTGCCTGTGGAGGCTACGCGAGGCCTACCCTAAATGACAAGAAATACGCAGGGCGAAAAGCGTGAAATAGTCACCGAGGCCGGTGGCTATATTGGTCCGCGGGGTTGGGGAGGGAAATTGGGGCTCGGGCGTCGGAAATGGGTACAGTTTTCTAGGGTCCTCGTGCCCGGGGAGGCTACGGCCAGAAGCCTGCCCTAAAATGGCAAGACATGCCGCAGTCGCGTGAAATAGTCACCGAGGCCGGTGGGCTATAGCAGCATTTGGTCCGCTGGGGTTGGGAGGGAAGTTCTGGGGCCTCGCGCCGGAAATGGGGTACTTTTCGAGGGTCCTCGTGTGCCCAAAGTGGGAGGCTACAGAAGCCTGCCCTAAAATGGCAAGACATGCCCAGCGGGCGCAGCGCGGAAATAGGCCGAGGCCGGTGGCCTATGTACCTTGGTCCGCTGGGGCTGGGAGGGGTTTAGGGGCTCGTCGTCGGAAATGGGTACAGTCTTTTCGAGGGTCATCGTGGTGCCCTGTGGGAGGCTACGGTCGAGGCCTCACCCTAAAATGACAAGAATCAATAGCAAGGCGTGAATAGTCACCGAGGCCGGTGGCCAGCATTTGGGTCCGCGGGTTGGGGAGGGAAGTTCGCTCGGGCGCCGGAAATGGGTACAGTCTTTTCTAGGGTCCTCGTGCCGAGGGAGGCTACGGTCAGAAGCCTGCCATAAATGGCAAGACATGCCCAGCGCGCAGCTGCGGTGAAATAGTCGCCGAGGCCGGTGGGCTATAGCCTTGGTCCGCTGGGGAGGAAGTTCTGGGCTCGGGCCGGAAATGGTACAGCCTTTTTCGAGGGTCCTCGGTGCCTGGGTGAGGCTACACAGAAGCCTGCCTTAAAATGACAAGACATGCCCAGCGCGCAGCTGCGGAAATAGTCACCGAGGCCGTGTGCTAGCCTTTGGTCCGCTGGGGCTGGGAGGGATGTCTGGGGCTCGCCGGAAATGGGTACGCCTTTTCGAGGGTCCTCGCAGCGAGGAGGCTACGGTCAAGCCCGCCATAAAATGGCAAGACATGCCCAGTGAAGCGCAGCTGCGGAAATAGTCGCCGAGGCCGTGGGCTCGTCCTTGGTCCGGGGTTCGGAGGGAAGTTCCGGGCCTGGGCGCGTTAAATGGCATGCCTTTTCGAGGTCCTCGGTGCCCGGAGGCTACGGTCAGAAGCCTGCCCTAAAATGACAAGATATGCCCAGCGCGCAGCTGAAATAGTCACCGAGGCCGGTGGGCTATAGCCTTGGTCCGCGGGGTTGGGGAGGGATGTTCGGGATCCGCGCCGAAATGGGTACAGCTCTTTTTCGAGGGTCCTCGTGTGCCTGGGAGGAGGCTACGGTCCAGAAGCCTGCCCTAAAATGGCAAGACATGCCCAGCGCGCAGCGCGTGAAATAGTCCGCCGAGGCCGGTGGCCTATAGCCTTTGGTCCATGGGGTTTGGGAGGGGTTTAGGGGCCTGTCGCCGAAATGGGTACAGTCTTTTCGAGGGTCATCGTGCCCTGTGGAGGCTACGGTCCAGAGGCCTCATCCTAAATGACAAGAATGCCCAGCGCAGCTGTGAAATAGTCGCCGAGGCGTGGGCCAGAGCCTTTGGTCCGCTGGGGTCCGGGAGGGAAGTTCCGGGGCTCGCGCCGGAAATGGGCAGTCTTTCGAGGGTCCTCGCAGTGCCTAGGGGAGGCTACCATCAGAAGCCTGCCCTAAAATGACAAGCATGCCCAACGGGCGCAGCGGTGAAATAGTCACCTAGGCCGGTGGGCTATAGCCTTTGGTCCGCGGGGTTGGGAGGGATGTCTGGGGATCTGGGCGCCGGAAATGGGTACGCTTTTCGAGGGTCCTCGTAGCCTGGGAGGCTACGTCAAGCCTGCCCTAAATGGCAAGACATGCTCCAGCGGCGCAGCTCAGAAATAGTCGCCAGGCCGGTGGCCTATAGCCTTGGTCCGCTGGGGTTTGGGAGGGGCTTAGGGGGCTCTGTCGCCTAAATGGCACAGTCTTTTCGAGGGTCATCAGGTGCCCTGTGGGAGGCTACGGGCCAGAGGCCTACCCTAAATGACAAGAAATGCCCAGCGCGCAGCGGAAATAGCCGCCGAGGCCGGTGGGCTACAGCTTTGGTCCGCTGGGGTCAGGGGAGGAAGTTCTGGGGCTCGGGCCGCCGAAATGGGTACAGTCTTTTCGAGGGTCCTCGCAGCCTGGGGAGGCTACGGTCAGAAGCCTTCCTAAAATGGCAAGACATGCCCAGCGCGCAGGCCGCGTGAAATAGTCACCGACGCCGGTGGGCTATAGCCTTTGGTCCGCGGGGGGCGGGGAGGGTGGGGCTCGCCGGAAATGGGTACACTTTTCGAGGGTCATCGTGGTGCCTGTGGAGGCTACGGTCAGAGTCACCCAAATGACAAGAACATGAAAGGCGCAGTGCGTGAAATAGTCACCGAGGCCGTGGGCTATAGCACGGTCCGCGGGGGTAGGGAAATCGGGGCCTGCATCGGAAATGGGTACAGTCTTTCTAGGGTCCTCGTGCCCAATGGAGGCTACGGTCGTAAGCTCGCCCTAAAATGGCAAAGACATGCCCAGCGCACAAGGAAATAGTCACCGAGGCCGGTGGGCTAAAGATTTGGTCCCATCCGGGGTCGGGAGGGGGTTAGGGGCTCTGGCACGGAAATGGGTACAGTGTTTTCGAGGGTCATCGGTGCCCCTGGGGAGGCTACGGTCACAGAGGCCTACCCTAAATGGCAAGATGCCAAACAGCAAGCGCAGTGCGTGAAATAGTCACCGAGGCCGTGGGCTACAAGACGGGTCCGCGGCCTGGGAGGAAATTCGGGGCTCTGGGCGCCGGAAATGGGTACAGTCTTTTCTAGGGCCCTCGTGCCCAATGGAGGCTACGGTCAAGGCTCGCCTAAAATGGTAAGACATGCCCAACAAGCAGCAACAGGAAATAGTCACCAGGCCGGTGGCCACAGCATTTGGTCCGCGGGGCTGGGGAGGAAGTTCGGGGCCTGGGCGCCTGGAAATGGGTACCAGTTTTGAGGGTCCTCGTAGCCCAAAGTGGGAGGCTACGTTAGAAGCCCGCCTAAATGGCAAGACATGCCCAGCGGCTGCAGCTGCGAAATAGTCGCCGAGGCCGTGGGCCTACAGGCCTTGGTCCGCGGGGTTTGGGAGGGGTTTAGGGCCTCGCCGGATTTAATGGGTACAGTCCTTTCGAGGGTCATCGTGTGCCCCGTGGGAGGCTACGGTCAGAGGCCTACCCAAATGACAAGAAATGCCCAGCGGCGCAGCTGCGAAATAGTCGCCGAGGCCGGTGGCTAGAGCCTTTTGGTCCGCTGGGGTTCGGAGGGAAGTTCGCTCGCGCCGGAAATGGGTACAGTCTTTTCGAGGTCCTCGCAGCCTGGGAGGCTACGGTCAGAAGCCTGCCCTAAAATGACAACGCATGCCCAGCGCGCCACAGGAAATAGTCACCGAGGCCGGGGCTATAGCCGGTCCGCTGGGGTCGAGGGATGTTCCTGGGATCCGGGCGCCGGAAATGGGTACATGCCTTCGAGGGTCCTCGGTGCCTGGGAGGTTACGGCCGAAGCCTGCCCTCAAATGGCAAGACATGCTCTGCAAGCGCAGCGCGTGAAATAGTCACGGGAGGCCGTGGCCCAGCCTTTGGTCCGCGGGGGTTGGGGAGGGGGGTTCTGGGGTTCTGGGCATCGGAAATGGGTCCAATCTTTTCGAGGGTCCTCGTGTGCCCAGTAGTAGGCTACGGTCAGAGCCCTACCCTAAAATGGCAAAAAATGCCCAGCGGCGCAGCGTGCGAAATAGTCGCCGAGGCCGGTGGGCTATAGCCTTTGGTCCGCTGGGGTTGGGGAGGAGGATTCTGGGGCTCTGGGCATCGGAAATGGGTCCAGTCTTTTCGAGGGTCCTCGTGCCTCAAAGGGCAGAGGCTACGGCCGTAGAAGCCTTTCCTAAATGGCAAGACATGCCCAGCGGGCGCAGTCACGTGAAATAGTCACCGACGGCCGGTGGGCTATAGCTTCGTCCGGGGTTGGGAGGCTTAGGGCTCTCGGCCGCTTGAATGGGTACAGACACTTTTTCGAGGGTCATCAGGCCTGTGGGAGGCTACGTCAGAGGCCTACCCTAAATGACAAGAAATACGAAAGCGCAGTGCGTGAAATAGTCACCGAGGCCGGGGCTATGGCAGCACGGTCCGCGGGGTCGGGAGGAAATTCGGGGCCTGCGTCGAAATGGGTACAGTCTTTCTAGGGTCCTCGGTGCCTGGAGGCTACGTCAGCAGCCTGCCCTAAAATGGCAAGACATGCCCAGCGGCGCAGCTGCGAAATAGTCCACCGAGGCCGGTGGGCCAGCATTCGGTCCGCGGGGCCGGGAGGAAGTTCGGGCCCGCCGGAAATGGGTACAGCCTTTTCGAGGGTCCTCGTGCCCAGTGAGGCTACGTTAAGCCTGCCCTAAATGGCAAGATGCGCGCAGCTGCGTGAAATAGTCGCCGAGGCCGTGGCCTATGTATTGGTCCGCGGGCCTGGGAGGGGTTTAGGGGCTCTCGCCGGAAATGGGTACAGTCTTTTCGAGGGTCGTGCCCTGGGAGGCTACGGTCAGAGGCCTACCCTAAAATGACAAGAAATGCCCAGCGCAGTGGAAATAGTCACCGAGGAGGCCGGTGGCTATAGCATTGGTCCGCTGGGGCTGGGAGGGAAGTTCTGGGCCTGCCGGAAATGGGTACAGTCTTTTCTAGGGTCCTCGGTGGTGAGTGGGGAGGCTACGGTCAGAAGCATGCCATAAATGGCAAGACATGCCCAGCGCGCAGCTGCGGAAATAGTCGCCGAGGCCGGTGGGCTATAGCCTTTTGGTCCGCTGGGGCTGGGAGGGAAGTTCGGGGCCCGGGCCGGAAATGGGTACAGTCTTTTCGAGGGTCCTCTGTGCCCAGTGGGATGCTACCGTCAGAAGCCTGCCCTAAAATAGCAAGTCATGCCAAGCTGCGCAGCGCGGTAAATAGTAAACGAGGCCGGTGGGCTATAGCCTTGGTCCGCGGGGCTGGGAGGAAGTTCGGGGCTCGCCGGAATGGGTACAGCCTTTCGAGGGTCCTCGTGCCTGGGAGGCTACGGCCGAAGCCTGCCCTAAAATGACAAGACATGCCCAGCGCGCAGCGTGAAATAGTCACCGAGGCCGTGGGCCAGGTAGCCTCGGTCCGCGGGGCCGGGAGGATGTTCGGGGATCCGGGCGCCGGAAATGGGTACAGTTTTCGAGGTCCTCGTGCCTGGGAGGCTACGGTCAGAAGCCTGCCCTAAAATGGCAAGACATGCCCGCGCGCAGCGCTGAAATAGTCGCCGAGGCCGGTGGCCTAGCCTTGGTCCGCTGGGGCTGGGAGGGGTTAGGGCCTGGTCGCCGGAAATGGGTACAGTCTTTCGAGGGTCATCGCAGCCTGGGGAGGCTACGGTCAGAGGCCTACCCTAAAATGACAAGAATGCCCAGCGTCGCAGCTGAAATAGTCGCCGAGGCCGGGTGGGCTATAGCCTTTGGTCCGCGGGGCCGGGAGGGAAGTCTGGGCTCGCGCCGGAAATGGGTACAGTCTTTCGAGGGTCCTCGTGCCTGTGGAGGCTACGTTAGAAGGCTGCCCTAAATGGCAAGACATGCCCAGCGCAGCGCTGCGAAATAGTCGCCGAGGCCGGTGGGCTATAGCCTTGGTCCGGGGCTGGGAGGGATGTTCTGGGGCTCGCCGGAAATGGGTACGCTTTTCGAGGGTCTGGTAGCCCAGCTGGGAGGCTTACGGTTAGAAGCTCGCCCTAAAATGGCAAGATATGCCAGCGCGCGCAGCGCGGAAATAGTCACCGAGGCCGTGGGCTATAGCCTTTGGTCCGCTGGGGCCGGGGAGGGGGTTTAGGGCCCGTCGCGGAAATGGGTACAGCCTTTTCGAGGGTCATCGTGGTGCCTGGGAGGCTACGAGGCCTACCCAAAATGACAAGAAATGCTCAGCGCGCAGTTGCGTGAAATAGTCACCGAGGCCGTGGGCTGGCAGCATTTGGTCCGCTGGGGTCAGGGAGGGAAGTTCTGGGCTCTGCCGGAAATGGGTACAGTCTTTTCTAGGGTCCTCGTGCCGAGTGGAGGTTACGGTCGCCGCAAAAATGGCAAGAAATGCCCAGCAGCGCAGCGCGCGAAATGGTCGCCGAGGCCGGTGGGCTATAGCCTTTGGTCCGCGGGGGTTGGGGAGGGAAGTTCCGGGGCTCTGGGCGTCGGAAATGGGTACAGGCTTTTCGAGGGTCCTCGTGTGCCCAGTGGGAGGCTACCGTCAGAAGCCTGCCCTAAAATGGCAAGACATGCCCAGCTGCCGCAGCGCCAGTGAAATAGCCGCCGAGGCCGCGGGCTATAGCCTTTGGTCCGCGGGGCTGGGAGGGAAGTTCGGGGCTCGCCGGAAATGGGTACCTTTTTCGAGGGTCTCGTAGCCTGGGTGGAGGCTACGGTCAGAAGCCTGCCCTAAATGACAAGACATGCCCAGCGCGCAGCGCTGGTGAAATAGTCACCGAGGCCGGTGGGCTATAGCCGGTCCGCTGGGCCTGGGAGGATGTTCCCTGGGATCCGGGCGCCGGAAATGGGTACAGTCTTTTCGAGGGTCTCGTGCCTGGGAGGCTACGGTCAGAGGCCCACCTTAAATGACAAGAATGCCCAGCGCCGCAGCTGTGAAATAGTCGCCGAGGCCGGTGGGCTATAGCCTTTGGTCCGCTGGGGCTGGGAGGAAGTTCTGGGCCTCGCCGGAAATGGGTACAGCCTTTTTCGAGGGTCCCTGCAGCCTGGGAGGCTACGTTAGAAGGCTGCCCTAAAATGGCAAGACATGCCCAGCGCGCGCAGCTGTGAAATAGTCCGCCGAGGCCGTGGGCTAGCCCTGGTCCGCGGGGCTGGGAGGGATGTTCGCCTGGGGCTCGCCGGAAATGGGTACATGCTCTTTTCGAGGGTCCTCGGAGCCTGGGAGAGGCTACGGCCAGAAGCCCGCCCTAAAATGACAAGACATGCCCAGCGGGCGCAGCGTGAAATAGTCACCGAGGCTGGCCATAGCCTTTGGTCCGCTGGGGCCTGGGAGGGGGGCTCTGGTCGTGGAAATGGGTACAGTCTTTCGAGGGTCATCGTGGTGCCCTGTGGGAGGCTACGGTCAGAGGCCTACCTTAAATGACAAGAAATGCCCACGCAGCTGCGGAAATAGTCGCCGAGGCCGTGGGCTATAGCCTTGGTCCGCGGGGGGAGGAAGTTCGGGGCTCGCCGGAAATGGGTACAGCTTCGAGGGTCCTCGTGCCTGGGGAGGCTACGTTAGAAGGCTGCCCTAAATGGCAAGACATGCCCAGGCGCAGCGCGTGAAATAGTCGCCGAGGCCGGTGGGCTGCGCAGCCTCGGGTCCGCTGGGGCCGGAGGGATGCTGGGGCCTGGGCGCCGGAAATGGGTACGCTTTTCTAGGGTCCTCGTGGTGCCTGGAGGTTACGGTCCAAGCCCGCCTAAAATGGCAAGACATGCCCAGCGCGCAAATACAAGGTGAAATAGTCACCGAGGCCGGTGGGCCATAGCTTCTCGGTCCGCGGGGCTGGGGAGGGGGTTAGGGGCCTCGCCGCACGGAAATGGGTACAGTCTTTCGAGGGTCATCGTGGTGCCTGCGGGAGGCTACGTCGAGGCTCACCCCTAAAATGACAAGAATGCCCAGCCGGCGCAGAACGTGAAATTGTCGCCGAGGCCGTGGGCTATAGCCTGGTCCGCGGGGCTGGGGAGGGAAGTTCTGGGGCTCAAGGCCGGAAATTGGTACAGCCTTTTTCGAGGGTCCTCGTGTGCCTGTGGGAGGCTACGGTCAGAAGCCCGCCTAAAATTCAAGAAATACCCAGCGGCTCTGCTCGTGAAATAGTCACCGAGGCCGGTGGGCTATAGCATTTGGTCCGGGGGTTGGGAGGAAGTTCTGGGCCTGGCCGGAAATGGGTACAGTCTTTTCGGGGTCCTCGGTGCCTGGGGAGGCTACGGTCAGAGCCTGCCCCTAAATGGCAAGACATGCCAGCGCAGCGCTGCGTGAAATAGTCACCGAGGCCGGTGGCCTATAGCCTTTGGTCCGCGGGGGTTGGGGAGGGGGTTTCGGGGGCTCTGGTCGTCGGAAATGGGTACATTCTTTTCGTGGGTCCTCGTGTGTCCAGTGGGAGGCTACGGTCAGAGTCCTGCCCTAAAATGGCAAAAAATACCCAGCGGCGCAGCGCGTGAAATAGTCCTCGAGGCCGGAGGGATATATCCTTTGGTCCGCGGGGGTTGGGGAGGGAAGTTAGGGGTTCGTCATCAAAATGGGTACATGCCTTTTGAGGGTCCTCGTGCCCAAAGTGGGAGGCTACGGTCAAGCCTGCCCTAAAATGGCAAGAAATACCCAGCGCAGCACAGGAAATAGTCGCCGAGGCCGGTGGGCTATAGCCTTGGTCCGCTGGGGCCGGGGAGGGAAGTTCTGGGGCTCGCCGGAAATGGGCATGTTTTCGAGGGTCCTCGTAGCCCAAGGGTGGGAGGCTACGGTCAAGCCTGCCCTAAAATGACAAGACATGCCCAGCGCAACAAGGTGAAATAGTCACCGAGGCCGTGGGCTATAGCCTGGGTCCGCTGGGGTTGGGGGATGTTCGGGCCGTGGGCGCCGGAAATGGGTACAGCTTTTCGAGGGTCTCGCAGCCTGGGAGGCTACGGTCAGAAGCCTCGCCATAAAATGGCAAGATATGCCCACGGGCGCAGCGCGTGAAATAGTCGCCGAGGCCGTGGCTAGCCTTTGGTCCGCTGGGCCGGGAGGGGTTTAGGGGCCTGGCCCCCGGACATGGGTACAGTCCTTTCGAGGGTCATCGTGTGCCCCGTGGGAGGCGACGGTCACAGGCCTACCCTAAAATGACAAGAAATGCCCAGCGGCGCAGCGCGGGAAATAGTCGCCGAGGCCGGTGGGCTATAGCCTTTGGACCGGGGTTGGGGAGGAAGTTCCTGGGGCTCGGGCGCCGGAAATGGGTACAGTCTTTCGAGGGTCCTCGTGTGCCCTGGGGAGGCTACGAAGCCTGCCCTAAAATGCCAAGACATGCCCAGCGCGCAGCTGCGGAAATAGTCACCGAGGCCGGTGTGGCTATAGCCTTTGGTCCGGGGGCCGGGGAGGCTTAGGGGCTCGCCGCCGAAATGGGTATGCCTTTTCGAGGTCATCGGTGCCCCTGCGGGAGGCTACGGTCAGAGGCCTACCCTAAAATGACAAGAAATGCTCAGCGGCGCAGTGCGTGAAATAGTCACCGAGGCCGGTGGGCTACAGTACGGGTCCGCGGGGCCGGGGAGGAAGTTCGCCTGGCCGGAAATGGGTACAGTCTTTTCTAGGGTCCTCGTGCCGAGGGGGAGGCTACGGTCAGAAGCCCGCCCTAAATGGCAAGACATGCTCAAGCGGCGCAGGTGAAATAGTCGCCGAGGCCGGTGGCTATAGCCTTTGGTCCGCTGGGTCGGGAGGGAAGCTCGGGGCTCAAGGCCGAAATGGCAGTCCTTCGAGGGTCCTCGTGGTGCCCTGGGAGGCTACGGTCAGAAGCCCCGCCCAAAATGACAAGATATGCCGCCAGCGCGCAGCGCAATAAGGAAATAGTCACCGAGGCCGGGCTATAGCCTTGGTCCGCTGGGGCTGGGAGGGATGTTCCGGGGCCTGGCCGGAAATGGGTACAGCCTTTTCTAGGGTCCTCGTGTGCCTGGGGAGGCTACGGTCAAGCCCCGCCCTAAAATGGCAAGACATGCCCAGCGCGCAGTGGAAATAGTCACCGAGGCCGTGGCTGGCAGCCTCGGTCCGGGGCTGGGAGGGGTTTAGGGCTCGGTCCGGAAATGGCACAGCCTTTTCGAGGGTCCTCGTGGTGCCCGGGGTGGAGGCTACGGCCGAAGCTCGCCCTAAATGAAAGGACATGCCCAGCGGCGCAAGCCGTGAAATAGTCACCGAGGCCGTGGCTATAGCCTTGGTCCGCGGGGTCGGGGAGGGATGTTCCGGGGCTCGGGCGCCGGAAATGGGTACAGTCTTTTCTAGGGTCCTCGGTGCCCAAGTGGGAGGCTACGGTACGTAAGGCTCGCCCTAAAATGGCAAGACATGCCCAGCGCGCAGGCCGAAATAGTCACCGAGGCCGTGGGCTATAGCCTTTGGTCCGCTGGGGCCGGGAGGGGTTTGTGGGCCTCGTCGCCGGAAATGGGCAGTCTTTCGAGGGTCATCGGTAGCCCTGCGGAGGCTACGGTCGAGGCCTACCCTAAATGACAAGAAATGCCCAGCGCAGCACGTGAAATAGTCGAGGCCGTGGGGCTATAGCCTTGGTCCGCTGGGGTCGGGAGGGAAGTTCTGGGGCTCTGGCGCCGGAAATTGGGTACATGCCTTTCGAGGGTCTCGTAGCCTGCGGAGGCTACGTGTCAGAAGCCCGCCCTAAAATGAAGAAATACCCAGCGCACTGCGGAAATAGTCACCGAGGCCGTGGGCTATAGACGGTCCGCTGGGGCCGGGGAGGGAAGTCTGGGCTCGCCCGCCGGAAATGGCAGTCTTTCTGGGGTCCTGCGTGCCTGGCGGGAGGCTACGGCCGAAGCCCCGCCCTAAATGGCAAGATGCCCAGCGCGCAGTCACAGGAAATAGTCGCCGAGGCCGGGTGGCCCAGCCTGCGGTCCGCGGGGCGGGGAGGGGTTTCGGGGCTCGCCGGAAATGGGTACATTCTTTTCGTGGTCCTCGTGTGTGTCTAGTGGAGGCTACGGTCAGAGTCCTGCCGCCTAAATGGCAAAATACCCAGTGGCGCAGGCGGAAATAGTCCTCGAGGCCGGGAGGGATATATCTTTGTCCGCGGGGTCAGAGTGGGGTTTAGGGGTTCTCGTCATCGAAAATGGCATGGGCCTTTTCGAGGGTCCTCGCAGCCCATGGGAGGCTACGGCCGAAGCCCGCCCTAAAATGGCAAGAATACCCAGCGCCGTGAAATAGTCACCGTACGGTGGGCTATAGCCTTTGGTCCGCTGGGGTTGGGGAGGCTTCGGGCTCGTCGCCGTAAATGGGTACATGCTTTTCGAGGGTCCTCGTAGCTCAGAGGTTACGGTACGAAGCCTGCCCTAAAATGGCAAGAAATACCCAGCCGCATCACAGTGAAATAGTCACCGAGGCCGGTGGGCTATAGCCTGATTTGGTCCGCTGGGGCCGGGGAGGGGAAGTTCGCCTGGAAATGGGTACAGCCTTTTTCGAGGGTCCTCGTGCCCAGTGGGAGGCTACGGTCGAAGTCACCCTAAATGGCACGACATGCCCAGCGGCGCAGCGCTTGAAATAGTCACCGAGGCCGGTGGGCTATAGCCTTTGGTCCGCGGGGTGGGGAGGCTCAGGGGCTCGTCGCCGGAAACGGGTACAGCCTTTTCGAGGGTCTCGTGCCTGTGGAGGCTACGGTCAGAGGCCTTTAAATGACAAGCGCGCAGCGTGAAGTGAAATAGTCACCGAGGCCGGTGGGCTATAGCCTGGGTCCGCGGGGTTGGGGGAGGGGGCTCGTCGGAAATGGTACAGCCTGAGGGTCCTCGGTTCCTGTGAGGCTACGGTCAGAGGCCCACCTAAATGACAAGAAATGCCCAGCGCGCAGCACGTGAAATAGTCGCCGAGGCCGCGGGCTATAGCCTCGGGTCCGCGGGCCGGGGAGGGAAGTTCTGGGCTCGGGCGCGAAATGGGTACAACTTTCGAGGGTCCTCGGTGCCCTGCGGGAGGCTACGGTCAGAAGCCCCTAAAATGGCAAGAGTCACCCAGCCGCACTGCGCCAGGAAATAGTCACCGAGGCCGTGGGCTACAGCATTTGGTCCGCTGGGGGGAGGAAGTTCTGGGGCTCCTCGGAAATGGTACAGTCTTTTCGAGGGTCCTCGTGTGCCCAAAGGGGAGGATACGGTCAGAAGCCCGCTTCAAAATGGCAAGAAATACCCAGCGCGCACAAGGTGAAATAGTCACCGAGGCCGGTGGGCCATATTTCGGTCCGCTGGGGTCGAGGGGTTTCTGGGGCTCGTCGCCGAAAATATGTACATGCCTTTTCGAGGGTCCTCGTGGTACCTGCTGGGAGGCTATCACGAAGCCTTCCCCTAAATGGCAAGAAATGCCCAGCTGCGCTAAAGCCGTGAAATAGTCACCGAGGCCGTTGGGCTATAGCACGGTCCGCTGGGGTCGGGAGGGGTTCGGGGCCCGTCGCCGGAAATGGGTACAGCCTTTTCTAGGGTCCTCGTAGCCAAGTGGGAGGCCATACGGTAAGCCCCGCCATAAAATGGCAAGACATGCCTCAAGCGCAGAGCGCTGCGAAATAATCACCGCCGAGGCCGGTGGGCTATAGCCTGGTCCGCGGGGTTGAGGGGCCAGGAGCTCCGTCGCCGAAATGGGTACACCTTTCGAGGGTCCTCGTGGTGCCCAGCTGGGAGGCTACGGCCGAGGCCTACCCTAAATGACAAGAAATGCCCAGCGCGCAACACGGGAAATAGTCGAGGCCGGTGGGCTGGCAGCCTTGGTCCGCGGGGTCGGGGAGGGTTCGGGGCCCGGTCGCCGGAAATGGCATGTCTTTCGAGGGTCCTCGTGCCCGGGGAGGTTACGGCCGAATTGCCCTTTAAAATGACAAGAAATACCAGCTGCACTGCGTGAAATAGTCACCGAGGCTGGTGGGCCGGGTTATAGGCAGTATTGGTCCGCTGGGGTCGGGAGGGAAGTTCCTGGGGCCCGGTGCCTGAATGGGTACAGTCTTTCGAGGGTCCTCGGTGCCCAGCGAGGCTACTGCGTTACTACGAAGCCTACCCTAAATGGCAAGACATGCCCAGGGGCTAAGCGCGTGAAATAGTCACCGAGGCCGGTGGGCTATAGCTCGGTCCGCGGGTTTGGGAGGGGTTTCGGCTCAAGGCCGAAATGGGTACAGTTTTTCGAGGGTCCCGTGTGCAGCGTAGTGAGGTTACTGGCCGTCAAGCCCCGCCTAAATGGTAAGAAATACCAGCGCATGTTGCGAAATAGTCACCGAGGCCGGTGGGCTGCAGCATTTGGTCCGGGCGGGGTCGGGAGGCAGTTTGGCCCGGGCGCCGGAAATGGGTACATGCCTTTCGAGGGTCCTCGTAGCGTCAAGGAGGATACGGCCAGAAGCCTGCCCTAAAATGGCAAGAAATACCCATGCTGTTTGCGCAAATATGCAGGAAATAGTCACCGAGGCCTGTGGCTATATCCTTTGGGTCCGCTGGGCCGGGGGTTGTGGGGGTTTCGGGGCCCGGTCGCCGAAAACATGTACAGTCTTTTCGAGGGTCCTCGTAGCCCAATACAGGAGGTTTATCACAGAAGCCCCGCCTAAAATGGCAAGAAATACCCAGCCACAAGGCCGCGCGTGAAATAGTCACCGAGGCTGCCATGGGCCATAAAGACGGTCCGCTGGGGAGGGGAGGGGTTTCGGCCTGGTCGACGGAAATGTCGGCATGCCTTTCTAGGTCCCTGCAGCCCAAGTGGAGGCTACGTCCGAAGCTCGCCATAAAATGGCAAGACATGCTCAGGGCGCAGAAAAAATCTCCGAGGCCGGTGGGCTAGCTCGGTCCGCTGGGGTTGGGAGGGGTTTGTGAGCCTCGCCGAAATGGGTACAATCTTTCGAGGGTCCTCGTGTGCCCGGGGAGGCTACGGCCAGAAGCTCACCCTAAAATGGCAAGAAATGCCCAGCGCGCAGCGTGGAAATAGTCACCGAGGCCGGTGGGCTATAGCCTGGTCCGCGGGGTTGGGGAGGGGTTTAGGGGCCTGGGCGTCGGAAATGGTACATTTTTCGAGGGTCCTCGTGCCTGTGGGAGGTTACGGTCAGAGCCTGCCCTAAATGGCAAGAAATACCCAGCGCGCGCGGCGTGAAATAGTCACCGAGGCCGTGGGCTATAGCATTTGGTCCGCGGGGTTGGGGAGGAAGTTCGGGGCTCGCCGGAAATGGGTACAGTCTTTTCGAGGGTCCTCGTGTGGGAGGCTACGGTCAGAAGCCTACCCTAAAATGGCAAGACATGCCCAGCGCGCAAGGTGAAATAGTCACCGAGGCCGGTGGGCTATAGCCTTTGGTCCGCTGGGGCTGGGAGGGGTTTGGGGCTCGTCACGGAAATGGGTACATTTTTCGAGGGTCCTCGTAGCCTGGGAGGCTACGGTCAGAAGCCCGCCCTAAATGGCAAGAAATACCCAGCGCGCAGCTGTGAAATAGTCTCCGAGGCCGGTGGGCTATAGCCTTTGGTCCGCGGGGGTTGGGAGGGGTTCTGGGCTCTGCCTGAAATGGTACAGTCTTTCGAGGGTCCTCGTGCCTGGGAGGCTACGGTCGAAGCTCACCCTAAATGGCAAGACATGCCCAGCGCGCAGCTGCGGAAATAGTCACCGAGGCCGGTGGGCTATAGCCTTTGGTCCGCGTGGTGATGGGAGGGAAGGTCAGGTGCGCTGGGCGTCGGAAATGTGTACAGTCTTTTCGAGGGTCCTCGTGTGCCCAGTGGGAGGCTAAGGTCAGAAGCCCGCCCTAAAATGGTAAGAAATGCCCAGCGGCACAGTGCGTGAAATAGTCACCGAGGCCGGTGGGCTATAGCCTTTGGTCCGCGGGCGTTGGGGAGGGGTTTTCGGGGGCTCTGGTCGTCAGAAATGGGTACAGTCTTTTCGAGGTTCCTCGTGTGCCCAGTGGGAGGCTACGGTCAGAAGCCTGCCCTAAAATGGCAAGAAATGCCCAGCGGCGCAGCGCGTGAAATAGTCGCCGAGGCCGGTGGGCTATAGCCTTTGGTCCGCTGGGTGGGAGGAAGTTCGGGGGGGCGTCGGAAATGGGTACAGGATTCTCGAGGGTCCTCCAGTGCCCAGTGGGAGGCTACGGTCACGGCCTGCCCTAAAATGGCAAGAAATGCCCAGCGGCGCAGCGCGGGAAATAGTCACCGAGGCCGTGGGGCTATAGCCTTTGGTCCGGGGCCGGGAGGGAGGGGCCTGCCGGAAATGGGTACAGTCTTTTCGAGGGTCCTCTGGTGCCCAGTGGGAGGCTACGGTCAGAAGCCTGCCCTAAAATGGCAAGAAATACCCAGCGGCGCAGCGCGTGAAATAGTCACCGAGGCCGGTGGGCTATAGCCTTTGGTCCGCGGGGGTTGGGGAGGGGGTTTCGGGCTCGTCATCCGGAAATGGGTACCTTTTCGAGGTCCTCGTGCCCATGGGAGGCTACGGTCAGAAGCCTTCCCTAAAATGGCAAGAAATACCCAGCGGCGCAGCGCGTGAAATAGTCACCGAGGCCGGTGGGCTATAGCCCGGTCCGCTGGGGCCGGGAGGGTTTGGGCCTGTCGCCGGAAATGGGTACTTTTTTCGAGGGTCCTCGTGCCTGGGGAGGCTACGGTCGAAGCCCGCCTAAAATGGCAATAAATGCCCAGCGCGCAGCTGCAGTGAAATAGTCACCGAGGCCGTTGGGTTATAGTCTTTGGTCCGCTGGGGTCGGGAGGAAGTTCGCCTGGGCTCGCCGGAAATGGGTACAGTTTTTTCGAGGGTCCTCGTGCCTGGGAGGCTACGGTCAAGCCCGCCAAAATGGCAAGAAATACCCAGCGGCGCAGCTCGTGAAATAGTCACCGAGGCCGGTGGGCTATAGCCTTTGGTCCGCTGGGTTGGGGATGGGGTTTCGGGGCCTGTCGTCGAAATGGGTACAGCCTTTTCGAGGGTCCTCGGTGCCTGTGGGAGGCTTACGGTCGAAGCTCGCCTAAATGGCAAGAAATACCCAGCGCGCGTGAAATAGTCACCGAGGCCGGTGGGCTATAGATTCGGTCCGCTGGGGCCGGGGAGGAAGCTGGGGCCTGGGCGCCGAAATGGGTACAGTCTTTTCGAGGGTCCTCGTGTGCCCAGTGGGAGGCTACGGTCAGAAGCCTACCCTATAATGCAAGATATGCCCAGCGGGGCAGCGCGTGAAATAGTCACCGAGGCCGGTGGGCTATAGCCTTTGGTCCGCGGGGCCGGGAGGGGTTTCGGGGCCTGTCCGGAAATGGGTACAGTCTTTTCGAGGGTCCTCGCGTGCCCAGTGGGAGGCTACGGTCAGAAGCCTGCCCTAAAATGGCAAGAAATGCCCAGCGGCGCAGCGCGTGAAATAGTCACCGAGGCCGGTGGGCTATAGCCTTTGGTCCGCGGGGGTTGGGGAGGGGCGTCGGAAATGGGTACAGTCTTTTCGAGGGTCCTCGAGTGCCCAGTGGGAGGCTACGGTCAGAAGCCTGCCCTAAAATGGCAAGAAATACCCAGCGCCGCGCTGCGTCAAATATTCACCGAGGCCGGAGGGCTGGCAGCCTTTGGTCCGCTGGGGCTGGGAGGGGTTCTGGGCTCGTCATCCGAAATATGTACAGTCTTTTCGAGGGTCCTCGTGTGGAGGCTACCGGTCGAAGCCCGCCTAAAATGGCAAGAAATACCCAGCGGCAGCTGCGTGAAATAGTCACCGAGGCCGGTGGGCTATAGCCTTTGGTCCGCTGGGGAGGGGTTTGGGCCTCGTCCGGAAATGGGTACAGTCTTTTCTAGGGTCCTCGTGGTGCCCAGTGGGAGGCTACGGTCAGAAGCCCGCCATAAATGGCAAGATATGCCCAGCGCGCAAAGGAAATAATCGCCGAGGCCGGTGGCTATAGCCTTTGGTCCGCTGGGGTTGGGGAGGGGTTTAGGAGCTCGGTCGCCGAAATGGGTACAATCTTTCGAGGGTCCTCGTGTGCCTGGGAGGCTACGGTCGAGGCTCACCCTAAAATGACAAGAAATGCCCAGCGCAAAGACGTGAAATAGTCACCGAGGCCGGTGGGCTATAGCGGTCCGCTGGGGTCGGGAGGAAGTTCTGGGGCCTGGTGGAAATGGTACAGCCTTTTCGAGGGTCCTCGTGCCTGGAGGCTACGGTCAGAAGCCTGCCCTAAAATGGCAAGAAATACCCAGCCGCATCACAGGAAATAGTCACCGAGGCCGGTGGGCTAGCCTTTGGTCCGCGGGTCGGGGAGGAAGTTCGGGGCTCGGCGCCGAAATGGGTACAGCCTTTTCGGGGTCCTCGTGCCCAGCTGGGAGGCTACGGTCAGAGCTCGCCCTAAAATGGCAAGACATGCCCAGCGCGCAGGTGGAAATAGTCGCCGAGGCCGGTGGCTATTTTGGTCCGCGGGGCCGGGGAGGGGTTTCGGGGCTCGGTCCGGAAATGGGTACATTCTTTTCGAGGGTCCTCGTGTGCCTGTGGGAGGCTACGGTCGAAGTCCCGCCCTAAATGGCAAAAATAACCCAGCGCACGCGTGAAATAGTCCTCGAGGCCGAGGGCTATAGCCTTTGGTCCGCGGGGCTGGGAGGGGTTTAGGGCCTCGTCACGAAATGGGTACGCCTTTCGAGGGTCCTCGTGTGCCCAGTGGGAGGCTACGGTCAGAAGCCTGCCCTAAAATGGCAAGAAATACCCAGCGGCGCAGCGCGTGAAATAGTCACCGAGGCCGGTGGGCTATAGCCTTTGGTCCGCGAGGGTTGGGGAGGGGGTTTCGGGGGCTCTGGTCGTCAGAAATGGGTACAGTCTTTTCGAGGGTCCTCGTGCCCAAAGTGGGAGGTTACGGTCAAGCCTGCCCTAAATGGCAAGAAATACCCAGCGCACTGGCGTGAAATAGTCACCGAGGCCGGTGGCTATAGCATTCGGTCCGCGGGTTGGGAGGAAGTTCGGGCTCGGGCGCCGGAAATGGGTACGCCTTTTTCGAGGGTCCTCGGTGCCTGGAGTGAGGCTACAGAAGCCTAACCTAAAATGGCAAGAAATGCCCAGCGGCACAGTGCGGGAAATAGTCACCGAGGCCGGTGGGCTATAGCCTTTGGTCCGCGGGGGTTGGGGAGGGGGTTTCGGGGGCTCTGGTCGTCCGAAATGGGTACAGTCTTTTCGAGGGTCCTCGTGTGCCCAGTGGGAGGCTACGGTCAGAGGCCTGCCCTAAAATGGCCAGAAATACCCAGCGGCGCAGCGCGGAAAATACTCACCGAGGCCGGTGGGCTATAGCCTTTGGTCCGCGGGGGTTGGGGAGGGGGATTAGGGGCTCGTCGCCGGAAATGGGTACATGCCTTTTCGAGGGTCCTCGTGCCCTGTGGGAGGCTACGGTCAGAGGCCCACCCTAAATGACAAGAAATGCCCAGCGCGCACGTGAAATAGTCACGAGGCCGGTGGGCTATAGCCTTGGTCCGCTGGGGTCGGGGAGGGAAGTTTAGGGCCTGCGCCGGAAATGGGTACAGTCTTTTCGAGGGTCCTCGTGCCTGCGGGGAGGCTACGGTCAGAGCCCGCCCTAAAATGGCAAGAAATGCCCAGCGCAGCTGCGTGAAATAGTCACCGAGGCCGGTGGGCTATAGCTCGGTCCGCTGGGGTTGGGGAGGAAGTCTGGGGCTCGTGGAAATGGTACAGCCTTTTCGAGGGTCCTCGTGGTGCCCATGGAGGCTACGGTCACGAAGCCTTCCCTAAAATGGCAAGAAATACCCAGCGCGCAAGGTGAAATAGTCACCCGAGGCCGGTGGGCTATAGCATTTGGTCCGCGGGGCTGGGAGGGGTTTAGGGCCTGGCCGGAAATGGGTACAGTCTTTTCGAGGTCCTCGTGCCCAGTGGGAGGCTACGGTCAAGCCCGCCCTAAATGGCAAGACATGCCCAGCGCAGCGCAAAGGTGAAATAGTCGCCGAGGCCGTGGGCTAGCCTTTTGGTCCGCGGGGTTGGGGAGGGGTTTGGGAGCCCGCCGAAATGGGTACAATCTTTCGAGGGTCCTCGTGGTGCCTGGGAGGCTACGGTCGAGGCCACCCCTAAATGACAAGAAATGCCCAGCGCGCAGCACGTGAAATAGTCGCCGAGGCCGGTGGGCTATAGCCTTTGGTCCGCGGGGTTGGGAGGAAGTTCGGGGCTCTGTCCGGAAATGGCATGCCTTTTCGAGGGTCCTCGTGTGCCTAGTGGAAGGCTACGGTCAGAGGCCTGCCCTAAAATGGCAAGAAATACCCAGCGGCGCAGTACGTGAAATAGTCACCGAGGCCGGTGGGCTATAGCCTTTGGTCCGCGGAGGTTGGGGAGGGAAGTTCTGGGGCTCTGGGCTTCGGAAATGCGTACGGTCTTTTCGAGGGTCCTAGCGTGCCCAAGGGGAGGCTACGGTCAGAGGCCTGCCCTAAAATGACAAGAAATGCCCAGCGGCGCAAGGTGAAATAGTCACCGAGGCCGGTGGGCTATAGCCTTGGTCCGCGGGGTTGGGAGGGAAGTAGGTGCTCTGGTCGTCGGAAATGGGTACAGTCTTTTCGAGGGTCCTCGTGTGCCCCGTGGGAGGCTACGGTCAGAGGCCTACCCTAAAATGACAAGAAATGCCCAGCGGCGCAGCACGTGAAATAGTCGCCGAGGCCGGTGGGCTATAGCCTTTGGTCCGCGGGGGTTGGGGAGGGAAGTTCTGGGGCTCTGGGCGTCGGAAATGGGTACAGTCTTTTCGAGGGTCCTCGTGTGCCCAGTGGGAGGCTACGGTCAGAAGCCTGCCCTAAAATGGCAAGAAATACCCAGCGGCACTGCGCGTGAAATAGTCACCGAGGCCGGTGGGCTATAGCATTTGGTCCGCGGGGGTTGGGGAGGGAAGTTCTGGGGCTCTGGGCGTCGGAAATGGGTACAGTCTTTTCGAGGGTCCTCGTGTGGCAATTGGGTGGCGTAGGTCAGAAGCCTGCCCTAAAATGGCAAGACATGCCCAGCGGCGCAGCGCGTGAAATAGTCGCCGAGGCCGGTGGCCTATAGCCTAAGGTCCGCGGGGGTTGAGGAGGGGGTTTCGGGGGCTCTGGTCGTCGGAAATGGGTACATTCTTTTCGTGGGTCCTCGTGTGTCCAGTGGGAGGCTACGGTCAGAGTCCTGCCCTAAAATGGCAAAAAATACCCAGTGGCGCAGCGCGTGAAATAGTCCTCGAGGCCGGAGGGATATATCCTTTGGTCCGCGGGGGTTGGGGAGGGGGTTTAGGGGGTTCTGGTCATCGAAAATGGGTACAGTCTTTTTGAGGGTCCTCGTGTGCCCAGTGGGAGGCTACGGTCAGAAGCCTGCCCTAAAATGGCAAGAAATACCCAGCGGCGCAGCGCGTGAAATAGTCACCGAGGCCGGTGGGCTATAGCCTTTGGTCCGCGGGGGTTGGGGAGGGGGTTTCGGGGGCTCTGGTCGTCAGAAATGGGTACAGTCTTTTCGAGGGTCCTCGTGTGCCCAGTGGGAGGTTACGGTCAGAAGCCTGCCCTAAAATGGCAAGAAATACCCAGCGGCACTGCGCGTGAAATAGTCACCGAGGCCGGTGGGCTATAGCATTTGGTCCGCGGGGGTTGGGGAGGGAAGTTCTGGGGCTCTGGGCGTCGGAAATGGGTACAGTCTTTTCGAGGGTCCTCGTGTGCCCAGTGGGAGGCTACGGTCAGAAGCCTACCCTAAAATGGCAAGACATGCCCAGCGGCGCAGCGCGTGAAATAGTCACCGAGGCCGGTGGGCTATAGCCTTTGGTCCGCTGGGGCCGGGAGGGGTTTAGGGCCTGCCGCCGAAACGGGTACATGTTTCGAGGGTCCTCGTGGTGCCTGGGGAGGCTACGGTCAGAGGCTCTAAATGACAAGAAATACCCAGCGCGCAGCTGGTGAAATAGTCACCGAGCCCGGTGGGCTATAGCCTTTTGGTCCGCTGGGCTCGGGAGTGGGTTTCAGGGCTCGTCGCCGGAAATGGGTACAGTCTATTCGAAGGTCCTCGTGTGCCCCGCGGGAGGCTACGGTCAGAGGCCTACCATAAACTGACAAGAAATGCCCAGCAGCGCAGCGCGTGAAATAGTCACCGAGGCCGGTGGGTATAGCCTTTGGTCCGCGGGCTGGGAGGGAAGTTCGGGGCTCGGGCCGGAAATGGGCAGTCTTTCGAGGGTCCTCGTAGCCCATGGGAGGCTACGGCCAGAAGCCTGCCCTAAAATGGTAAGAAATACCCAGCGCACTCAAGGCGGAAATAGTCTCCGAGGCCGGTGGGCTATAGCATTTGGTCCGCGGGGTTTGGGGAGGGAAGTTCTGGGGCTCGCATCGGAAATGGCATGCCTTTCGAGGGTCCTCGTGTGCCTAAGTGGGAGGATACGGTCGAAGTCGCCCTAAATGGCAAGAATACCCAGCGGCGCAGCTGCTGGGAAATAGTCACCGAGGCCGGTGGGCTATATCGCTGGTCCGGGGGTCGGGAGGCTCGGCTCGCCGAAAATATGTACAGCCTTTTCGAGGGTCCGTACCCAAAGTGGGAGGCTACCGTCAAGCCTTCCCTAAAATGGCAAGAATACCCACAAGGCGCACAAGGTGAAATAGTCACCGAGGCCGTGTGGCAGCATTTGGTCCGCGGGCCGGGGAGGGGTTCGGGGCCTGGCCGGAAATGGGTACAGTCTTTTCTAGGGTCCTCGTGTGCCCAGTGGGAGGCTACGGTCAGAAGCCTGCCATAAAATGGCAAGACATGCCCAGCGGCGCAGCGCGTGAAATAATCGCCGAGGCCGGTGGGCTATAGCCTTTGGTCCGCGGGGGTTAGGGAGGGGGTTTAGGGAGCTCTGGTCGTCAGAAATGGGTACAATCTTTTCGAGGGTCCTCGTGTGCCCAGTGGGAGGCTACGGTCAGAGGCCTACCCTAAAATGACAAGAAATGCCCAGCGGCGCAG
The DNA here is from genome assembly GCA_030449925.1 of Citropsis articulata. NCBI lineage: Eukaryota > Viridiplantae > Streptophyta > Magnoliopsida > Sapindales > Rutaceae > Citropsis > Citropsis articulata. The sequence continues at coordinate 184,428 of JASUUH010000062.1, forward strand.
CACGTGAAATAGTCGCCGAGGCCGGTGGGCTATAGCCTTTGGTCCGCGGGGGTTGGGGAGGGAAGTTCTGGGGCTCTGGGCGTCGGAAATTGGTACAGTCTTTTCGAGGGTCCTCGTGTGCCTCAAAGGGGAGGCTACAGAAGCCTGCCTCTTAAAATGGCAAGACATGCCCAGCGGCGCCGCTGTGAAATAGGTTGCGCCGGTGGCCTATAGCCGTGGTCCGCGGGGGTCGGAGGGGTTTCGGGGCCTGCCCGCTTGAAATGGGTACATTCTTTTCAGGTCCTCGTGTCTAAAGTGGGAGGCTACGGTCGAGTCCCGCCTAAAATGGCAAAATACCCAGTGGCGCAGCCGCGAAATAGTCCTCGAGGCCGAGGGATATATCCGGTCCGCTGGGGTCGGAGGGGTTTGGGTTCGGCCATCAAACTTTGGCGGTCCTCGCAGCTAATGGGGAGGCTACTAAGCCAGAAGCCCCGCCCTAAAATGGCAAGCAAGAAACACCCAGCGGGCGCAGCTGCGGAAATAGTCACCGCCGTGGGCTATAGCCTTGTCCGCGGGCCATGGGGGAGGCTCTGGGCTCATTTCGCCGTTTAAATGGGTACATTCTTTCGAGGGTCCTCGTGTAGTGTCATGCTGAGGCTACAGGGCCGTAAGCCCGCCCTAAAATGGCAAGAAATACCAGCCAGACTGCGCGTGAAATAGTCACCGGCCGAGGGCTGCAGCATTCGGGTCCGCTGGGGGCCGGGGAGGAAGTTCGGGGCTCAAGCGCCATGGAAACGGGTACATACTTTTCGAGGGTCCTCGGTGCCTGGGAGGCTATGGTCAGAAGCTCGCCCAAAATGGCAAGACATGCCCAGCGGGCGCAGCTGTGGAAATAGTCGCCGAGGCCGGTAGGCTATAGCCTTTGGTCCGCGGGCGGAGGGGCGCCTGGGGCTCAAGGCCGGAAATGGGTACAGGCTTTTCGAGGTTCCTCGTGGTGCCTAGTGGGAGGCTACGTCGAGGCCTGCCCCAAAATGGCAAGAAATGCCCAGCGCGCAAAGACGGGAAATAGTCACCGAGGCCGGTGGGTATAGCCTTCGTCCGCAGGGTTGGAAGCGGTTTCGGGCCTGTGGTGTTAGAAAGTGTATATTTATAAAGGAGAAAATCGCCATTTTACACTTCAAGTCTCACTAACATTGTTATTTTTATTTATTTAAGTATTTTGTTATTTAATTACGTGTTTCATTATAATTAGTTATTTTATGTATTTTAGGGTATCACGATTGTTTCACAACGAACGAGTGATCGACAAAGAAACGGACGCCACATTTGAACTCGTGGACGATCGAAAACTTTAAGAGGAGCATAAAGGAAAATGTCACTGTTCACATATACGGAACTATTCATACGATAGTAATCGTTTCATGGTACTGCATAAATAGTATTACCGCAAAACCGCTTATCGGCAAATAGTGGTCAAACCGTGAACTGCAAATAGTATTATCGTGCAAAACCGGTTTATCAGGTAAATAGTGGTCAAACCGTGTGAATTGTGTAAATAGTGTTACCGTTCAAATAGTGGCTGATCGTTGGATCACGACGGGCGCAACTCGAAAGGCCCAAACTGCTTTTAATCCGGTCATGATTCACTAATGTATTTATAAAAAGGGGCTTCTAATTTGATATCCTCAATTCATTTCTAAGCTTAGATTTTTGTAATTCTTCTTTCTTGTATTTTCTATGTATTTTAATAAATTCCCATTTTACCCCTAGTTCAACAATGAGTAGCTAATTTTCTTTAAGCTTGGGTAAGTGAAGCCTCAACATGTTCCATGGGCTTTATTTGGTAAATTTATTTTCTATTCTCTAATATTTGTGGTTGTTTTGATTTTTCGTCGACAATAATAATAGTCTTGTTCAGATACATCACCGTTAAACCCAAGACCCCTAGTACAAGGTTATTATTATTACGCACGAAAACCCCTTAGAACCATAAATATTTGAGCGTGGTTCACGAGGTGAACTTCTCATGATTTAATTGGTATTAATATGGAATATTTAGCCCATGGAGCATGTTGATGCAGATCCGGATACCCAAGTGCTTTATTTCAATAGTTTCCAGTTTAAGTTATTCCTGCTATTCCAATTTAATTTCTAGCACAATTTAAATTCCTTTCACTATCAATCCAACCATCCATCTAAAGAAAATTAATTCTACACACAATTAAAATCAACCTCCTCGTGGGATCGACACTCGTCACCATTGATCTATTCTACAATAGATTCGTGCGCTTGCGAGTTCAATAAAATTTGCACAACAAGTTTTTGGCGCCGTTGCCGGGGAGGTAAGTTTTTTAATTCATAGAATTAATTTTTTTGTTATTTTCTTGTAATTTTATTTTTCTCCTTTTCTCATTTAAACAAAAGAAAAAAAAATTTAAATTAAGTTTAGAATTTCATTTTTTTTTCTCTTCTTTAAATTTGTGTAATTTAATTTTCCTATCATTTTCTTTGTAATTTAATTTTGTTTATCTTGTTATCTTTCTTTGTAATTTATTTTAATTTTAGTTAATATTTGTTTCACGTAATTTCTTTTTCTTATAGCAATTGAGTGTGTTTTCATAGTAAAGTTATAACAACGCGGGCAAGGTTAAGATCGTAATTTCTCCTTCTTCTTTATTTTTATTTGCTTTTATTTATTTTATTCTTTGCATGCATGGTCGAAGGTCATTATCACCTAATCTTGAGCCTTTAGACCTTGAATTAGAAAAAACACTGCGCACACATAAACACACCGCATTTAAAAAGAAATTTGACATGGATTTACAAAACCAACAACCAGAACCACAGGAGAGGCCATTTAAGGATTATTTCACCTTAGCTTAATTTGAGCACATCATGCATCGATACCCAAATGTAGCTGCTAGGAGTTTTGAATTAAAACCTAGTGTGCTAAATTGTCTCCCTACATTTTATGGCCTAGAAAATGAGGACCCATATAATCATCTCGAATGATTTATGCTATCCGCCGACTTTTAAATATGAGAATTTTTCAGATGATGATGTTAAACTCAGATTATTCCCATTTTCTTTAAAGGATAGAGCCTGCTCATGGTTTAATACATTGCCTGCTAATAGCATTACATCATGGGAACAAATGGTAACAAAATTTTTAAATAAATATTTCCCAGTTCATAAAACCAATGCTATTCGCAGGGAAATTTCAGAATTTACCCAAAGAGACGACGAGCAGTTTTTCGAAGCATGGGAGCGATTTAATGGGCTACTCTTGAAGTGTCCACATCATGGGTACGAGAAATGGCACCAATGCCAATACTTTTTGGAGGGATTATTGCCACATGTGCAAGAATGGCTAATGGCGACCAGTGGGGGAGAGTTAATGTCCAAAAGCGCATCAGAGATATGGGAATTCTTCCAGCGACAATCGGATAATTCCCAACAACGTAGTCGATCACCGTAAATACCAGGAGAATTAAGGAGTTAATGAGGTTCACGTTGGCGCAGTCAAGCTCGTGAATTAAAGAAGTCAAAGAGATGGTCAAGGCCTTTCGACATCAAGCATCATTAACGACAGCCCAACTCAATGTAACCACATGACCATGACTCATATTCAAATCAAGTCAATGCCATGGAGTCATGAGAAACCATCAAATTACAACCCATACTCCAACACATACAACCCTCGATGGAGAGATCACCCCAATTTTTCATGGTCTCAAGGATTCCAACAAAATGAACCAAACCCACCTCCACCAATTCCTCAAATTTCAAGCCGCTCAACCACCATTTAGACCATACAATCAAAACCCAAACCACTCTCAACCTGCACTATGGAGGATACATTCCAAAATTTCAAGAACTCTACTCATTCCGTAATCGATCAATGTAACTGCACTATTGATGAATCATGAAACGAAATGAGGGCGTTTCAACTCACAAGCCCAATCAATTTCAAATCTCGAGAAAATGGTGGGACAACTTGCTTCTTCAGTTCAAACTTGACAATGACCGCTGAGAAAGGTAAATTTCCAAGTCAACCAAGGTTTAATCCTAAAGCAAGGTAATGAAGCAAGTTCCACACCACACTAGTACGGAGAGGTCAAAGCTATCATGACCTCGCGAAAAGGGAAAGAAATCGATAACAAAGTGAGATGCCAAAATCAACCTGCATTGTACCTGTGAATACCGAGGACCTATCACCGAGGAGAAAGAAGAAACCAACTCACGAGAATACATTCCCAAAGCTCCATTTCCTCGTGAGGTTAGCTAAAGGAAGAAAGGAAAACCACAGTGTGAGATTTTTGAAATCTTCAAACAAAAGTGTTAACATCCCTTGTCAAGTTTATAAAACAAGTGCCATCAGATGCCAAGTTTCTTAAAGATCTATGCACTAAAAAGAGAAATATTCATGTTCGTAAAAGGCCTTTTAATGTAAAATGTTAGTTCTATACTCCAACATAAAATGCCTCTAAAATTGTAAAGATCCGTGCCCCCACTATCTCATGTAGTATAGGAACCACACAATTGAGAATGCTTTGTTGGATTTGGTGAGCTAGTGTAAATCTGTCTTATTCTCAGATTTGTGAAACTTGACCTGGGAGAATTACACCCAACTCAAAGCATTACAGCAGATCGTCCACAAAAATCCTCGTGGTATTGTGGAGGACGTGCTTATTCAGTAGACAAGTTTTATTTTCCTGTTGATTTCATTGTAATTGACACTCAACCAAGACAGATTCAAAGAAGCACATCCCCATTATCCTAGGCCGACCTTTTCTTGGCAACCGCCGATGCTCACATTCAATGCAGAATCGAAATATGCAGCTTGTCCTTTGGCAATATGACCATGGAGCTCAATATTTTCAACATTGCCAAACAACCTCACAATGTGGATGATGGAATTGTTGATGTGGATTTAATAGAAACATTAGTTGATAATAATTTTCTCACAAACTTTAGTGATGACCCTTACAAACATGTTTAACTCACTTTGGTTTGGATTTTGACATTGATGATCAATCGATGAGTCAATACACTACTTGACTCAAAGACCATCTATGGACACAAATAAATGGAAGTCAAGAGTTGAACAACTAGTACCATCGTAAAAGAAACTCAGCCCATCATCGAATCACCACCGAAACTCGAGCATCGCAGACCGGGCCATCAAGAAATTCAATTTTGACATGCAACAAGTCGGCTCAAAAGAAGATTACACCGGCCACAAGATTTACAAGCAACGAATAAAAAAGTCTTCACGACAAGCAAATTATGAGAAAATCAATTACGAGGAAATCTTTCACCCGTGTCGAAAGTGCTTTTATTAAATTCTTGCTTGCACCCATTCCTGTGTAAGTCACGCTCTCGATGGTACGGCCCATTTGTTGTTCACACTGCTTTTCCACACGGGGCAATTGAAATTATGATCCAAAGAACGCGCTATTTTTAAAGTTAATGGTCAAAGATTAAAGCCATATCTAGAATACCAACCACATGGAGAGGAGAGTGAAATAAACCGAGTGACCCACCAAGTTTAAATTGAAGTTTTTCTTTCGTAATTTGATTCGATTCTTTTCTTTTGATTATTCTTTGCCGATTGAAATTATTTTTGTTTAAGTGTGTTTGTTTAACCATTATAGTTTTCTCTTATCATTTTAATCATGAGACAAGACTTTGTACACGATTAGAACACTTCAACGTATCCAAACTCATCTCGTAAAGCAGACACGATTTTGTAAATTTCATCCTATCTCGGGATCTACAACCGCAGAGTTAGTATTCCACGTTAAAGATCTAGAAAGACAACTCACGTAAACAGAGGATGGAATTTTGATCCGAATCGGAGCTTGAGGTAATCTGACAAGAGGACGATTTTAATTTGCTTTGTGTGTTTTAATTTATTTTTCCGCTTGTTTTAGTTTGCTTTGTGTGTTTAAGTTTGTCACCCCGTGAAGAGGCGGATAACGGTACCGTGACAATCAAGTTTGCCATTTCAGCCTCACAATAACCGATATTCGAGACGGCGAATGGACAGACGAGATTTTAGCAAAGCTTCACAAACGATTCCCTTCGCCTCGTAACGCACTCTTTCAATCTATAAAGCCCGATCCGAACGCATGCGATTGCTTATGAACAATGACATACCCGACATCCGCCGTTAATCGAGGCCAGCACGCTTTGGTGTGAGTTACCTCAAATTTATTGCATACATGCCTGGTTGTGGTAAAGGAAATTATGCGAGAAAACGACGAGCTAAAAGACTTTCGTTTGTCATAAGTGTGCCGTAACGATATGCAATAAAAACCATGTTCTTAGGAATGGTGTCCGATAACAGGAAGATAAGATTAAATTCATTAGGGATGGCTTGAATAAAGAGTCATTGGATAATATCCTTTTGTCTTTTGAAACGCATCCTGGATACGCATAAAGAGCGATTCTCCGCTTATGGCCATTATTCAAAAAGAACGTGCACGATACGCCTCGAATCACTATAAACGACTTCGCTTGCCGCTTTGTAAGAAAACCGGATGGGAAGCCTATCCGACCCATAGAGGGCGCTCGCCGCTTCGGACGTAAACCAGAGGAAGATGTGAGCCACAGTCGCAACTACCTGTAGATATCCTTTTTACTTTACTGTTGTTTTACTTTACTGTTATTTTACCATCGCATTATTGCTTGTAAGAATTTTTTTCTTGTTATCATTGTTTTCTTTTTCCTTTTTACTGTTTTCTTTTTGACTCTCGAGCCATGTGCCTTAGTGTTAATTGACATTGACATAATGCCTCATACACAGCTGTGACCCACTATCACCAAGGTTCTTAAATATAATTTTTTGTTGTTGTCCACTCACAAGTTGTTTTTGAGCAGTATCCTAATGGCAGCCTACTCCCCAAAGAAACAATTCAAGAACATTTGTGTGCTCTGGATTTAACTATGGCAAACATAAAGAGTTCTGCCGAGGCAGCCATAGATCTTGGTCAAGAATAGCAGAGAGAAAATTGCACTTGGTGTATGGAGGAGGTGACCGAGGGTTATCCAAAATGGTCTCGTGTCGCTATGTCAGAGGGAGCCAAGTGTTAGGCATCATCCCAACAATCCTAAAACCTTTGGGCTGTTTGTTTAACTCATCAACTGGAGAAGAGTTAGTTGTCTTAGGTATGCAAGAACGCATAACTGAAATGATAAATCATGCTGATGCTTTTATTTTCCTTCCAGGAGATCTTGCAACTCTAGAGGCACTAATCACATTAGCATCTTGGGCCCATCTGAACATCCACCAGAAACCCATCGGTTTGTTAAATGTCAATAATTTTTATGATGGCTTTATCGCATTTAACCATGCAAAAAAACTATTTCATTCCTTCCTCGCTTAAAAAATCTTTATTTGTGCACATATCGCTAATGAGCTACTTGATCTGCTATGTTTATCAATCGCAGATGCATCCCGTGATCGCAGTTGGAATGTTCAAATAATGATGGTAACAGAATGCAGTAAGAAGTACAAATTAGATTTAACTCTCCGTTTGTAAATATTTTCTTCTGTGTTGCACTACCCAGGTGATGTCTTCTAAACTCTACTTCTTTCCTTTCAAACATTGAGGTCAATGTTTCATTCAGGTTGGGGGGAGGGAATAGTTGACAATTGTGGAATATTGGTTAAGTTTTACTAATTTTTTGTTGTAGAACTAACCATTTTGAGTAGAAGATGACTGAATATGGAGTGTAGTTACTCTAGAAACGCATCTTCTTAGTAAAAAAAAAAAAAATTGTTTTTCTTAACTTTTCTTTTTGACTTCTCCTTTATAAATATACATTTTCACGTTTTTGAGTCGAAGATGGCTGAATATGGAGTGTAGTTACTCTAGAAACGCATCTTCTTTAAAAAAAAAAAAAAAAAAAAAATTCAGACATTTTTCTTTAATTTTTCTACATGTATGTTTTCTTTTTATGTTTAGAATAGGTTGGGGGGTAGAATTTCGTTTAAAAAAAATATATATATATTTGGTAATTTTGTGTGAATTTTTGATATTGGATGATATGATGACTTTTAAATTTTAGTATTTGTATTATCTTTGGTCTTGAGTGATGTTACACCATGTTTGCTATTCTATATGTTGATGTTGGGGATAAATATGAGTTGCTTGAAGGAATGCATATGTCAAAATAAATTCCAAGTGAGTTTTTGAGCCTATTAATTTTTCTTGGAGAGTAACCCTTTTTGCCCATTATTGATGCAGCTTAGCAGTTTATTATTTTATACATGATCTCTAGATTTCCTTTAAGTCAACCCTTTAAAAAAAAAAATGTGTGTTGTTGCATCTAAAGGCCCACCTAACTAAGTAGATATAGAAGATTATTTAGAGCTCTAAGAGACGATGGAAGGCCATCTTTGATCCGTTTGAGCCTTTCAAGCCATCCCTATTGTAAAATATCCATAGTTAGCCCTTTTGAGCCTTAAAAAAAAAAAAAAAAGCTTTTTCTTTGTTAACTTATCATCCTGACCCACTCCAATTTGGAGTATTACCCGTTATAATACAAGTTCCATCACCTACTTATGTTTGAGAAAAAGGATAAATAATTATTTTGTTCAATAAAGTTGTGCCATATAAAAAAAAATTCAAAAAGAAAAAAAAAAAAAGAAAAAAAAAGAGAGAGAAAAAAAAAAGGATATACAATAGCAATAAATAAGCAAAACGCATCTTGTAATTTTCAAAAGTTCTTGAAGTTTTTCTCAAACATATATATTTTGTTTCCCTATTTTCCTTTCTTTGTTAAGCCATGTCCCTAGCCTACGTTACGTCCTAATAAAAGTCCTTCTTGATTTTAGAGAACTATAATCAAGTAAAAGCTAGTTATATGGGCTATTAAGAGATGATGCATTAAAAAAAAATTGGGTTGACTAGTAATTTATTCGAGGTCGATTATTTCTAAGTCGGGGCATATTTCTTCATCTCGTGAGAGTGTGGTATTTCTATATTATTTTCTCTCAATTCACCATTCATTGTAGTGACAATTTTTATTGGGTTTAATTTCTTTGTGAGAGTGTCACTACCATCGTAAGATTGGGGTTTGACATGTTATTCTTGAAAGTGGCCTCGATTACTATAGTCTCACCGGACCGATGCATGTGGATTATTGATGTGGTTGTGATATTTCTTTAGACCGAGATAATACTTGTACTCTTTCTTTGATTGCTATCATTAACTGATTGAATAAACACGTGTTTAAAAAAAAAAAAAATTTGGTTTTGAATTTTATCTTCGCTTATTTGCTGGTGACTAGCAATAAGTTCGGTTGGGGTGTGTCGAGTGTTAGAAAGTGTATATTTATAAAGGAGAAAATCGCCATTTTACACTTCAAGTCTCACTAACATTGTTATTTTTATTTATTTAAGTATTTTGTTATTTAATTACGTGTTTCATTATAATTAGTTATTTTATGTATTTGTGGGTATCACGATTGTTTCACAAATGAACGAGTGATCGACAAAGAAAACGGACGTCACATTTGAACTCGTGACGATCAAAACTTTAAGAGGAGCATAAATAAAAATGTCATCGCTCACATATACGAACTATTCATACGTATAAGCATCGTTCATGGTACCGTACATAAATAGTATTATCGTGCAAAACCGCCATCGCGGCAACAGTGGTCAAACCGTGCGAATCAGGTAAATAGTATTACCGTGCAAAACCGTTTATCAGGCAAATAGTGGTCAAAACCGTGAACTGTGGTAAATAGTGTTACCGCTCAAATAGTGGCTGTTGATCGCTGATCCGATGACGTGGCGCAACTCGAGCGCCCAAACTGCTTTTTAACCGATGGTCATGATTCACTCAATGTATTTATAAAAGGGGCTTCTAATTTGATATCCTGAATTCATTTCTAAGCTTAGATTTTGTAATTCCTTCTCTTCTTGTATTTTCTATGTATTTTAATAAATTCCCATTTTACCCCTAGTTCAACAATGAGTAGCTAATTTTCTTTAAGCTTGGGTCAAGGTGAAGCTCTCAACATGTTCCATGGGCTTTATTTGGTAAATTTATTTTCTATTCCTCTAATATTTGTGGTTGTTTTGATTTTTCGACAATAATAATAATAGTCTTGTTCTAGATACCACCGGTTAAACCTAAGACCCTAGTACAAGGTTATTATTATTTGGCACGATAAGCCCTTAGCACCATATTTATTTGAAGGTGGTTCATGAGGTGGAATCCCCTCATGATTTAATTGGTATTAATATGGAATATTTAGCCCACGGAGCATGTTGATGCGCATCCTGATACCCAAGTGCTTTATTTCAATAGTTTCAGCTTAAGTTATTCTCGCTATTCCAATTTAATTTCTAGCACAATTTAAATTCCTTTCACTATCAATCCAACCATCCATCTAAAGAAAATTAATTCTACACACAATTAAAATCAACCTCCTCGGATCGACACTGTCACCATTGATCTATTCTACAATAGATTCGCGCGCTATGTAGTTCAATAAAATTTGCACAACACCGGGCCGGAATGGGTACTTTTACGAGGGTCCTCGTGCCCAGCTGGGAGATTACGGTTAGAAGCCCCGCCATAAAATGGCAAGAAATGTCCAGCGCATACAAGGAAATAGTCGCCTAGGCCGGTGGGATATAGCCTTTGTTCCGCGGGGGTTGGGGAGGGGATTCTGAAAAGGGTACAGTCTTTTCGAGGGTCCTCGTGTGCCCCTTGTGAGGCTACTGTCAGAGGCCTGCCCTAAAATGACAATAAATGCCCAGGCAGTCGGGAAATAGTCACCGAGGGTGGGCTATAGCCTTGGGTCCGCGGGGTTGGGGAAGGGTTTCGGGCCTCAGGTCGCCGAAATGGTACTGCGGTCTTTCGAGGGTCCTCGTGCCCAGTGGGAGGCTACGGCCAGAAGCCCCGCCCTAAAATGGCAAGAAATGCCCAACATACAGCTGTGGAAATAGTCACCGAGGCCGGTGGGCAGCCTTTGGTCCGCTGGGGGTCGGGGACGGGGCTCATGTCGCCGGAAATGGGCATGCCTTTTGAGGGTCCTCATGTCCTCAGTGGGAGGCTACGGTCGAGGCCCGCCCTAAAATGGATAAAATGCTCAACGCGCAGCACGTGAAATAGTCACCGAGGCCGGTGGGCTATAGCCTTTGGTCCGCGGGGGTTGGGGAGGGGGTTTAGGGGGCTCTGGTCGTCGAAAATGGGTACAGTCTTTTCGAGGGTCCTCGTGTGCCGAGTGGGAGGCTACGGACAGAAGCCTGCCCTAAAATGGCAAGAAATGCCCAGCGGCGCAGCGCGGGAAATAGTCACCGAGGCCAGTGGGCTATAGCCTTTGGTCCGCGGGGGTTGGGGAGGGGGTTTAGGAGGCTCTGGTCGTCGAAAATGGGTACAGTCTTTTCGAGGGTCCTCAGCCTGCGGGAGGCTATGGTCAGAATCGCTTAAAATGGCAAGAAATACCCAGCGCGCAGCGCGAGAAATAGTCACCGAGGCCGTGGGCTATAGCCTCGGTCCGCGGGGTTGGGAGGGGGTTTAGGGCTTTGGTCGCCGGAATGGCATCTTTTCGAGGGTCCTGGTGCCCTGAGGAGGCTACGGTCAGAAGCCCGCTTTAAAATGCCAAGACATGCCCAGCGCGCAACAAGGTGAAATCCTCGCCGAGGCCGGATGTCTATAACCATTGGTCCGCGAGGGATGGCGAGGGGCGTCGGGGCTCGGGCCGGAAATGGCATCTTTTCGAGGGTCCTCGTGTGCCTGGGAGGCTATGGTCAAGCCTGCCCAAAATGGCAAGACATGCCCAGCGCAGCAGCTGGGTGAAATAGTCGCCGAGGCCGGTGGGCTATAGCCTTTGGTCCGGGGGTCCGGGGAGGGAGTTCGGGGCCTGCATTTGAAATGGGTACAGCCTTTTCGAGGGTCCTCGTGCCTGGAGGCTACGGTCGAGGGCTGCCCAAAATGACAAGAAATGCCCACGTCAAGGAAATAGTCACCGAGGCCGGTGGGCTATAGCCTTGGTCCGCTGGGCCGGGTAGGTGTTTCGGGGGCTCTGGTCGTTGAAAATGTGTACAGTCTTTTCGAGGGTCCTCATGTCCCCAGTGGGAGGCTACGGTCAGAGGCCTGCCCTAAAATGGCAAAAAATGCCCAGCGGCGCAGCGCGTGAAATAGTCATCGAGGCCGGTGGGCTACAGCCTTTGGTCCGCGGGGGTTGGGGAGGGGGTTTCGGGTGCTCTGGGCGTCGGAAATGGGTACAGGCTTTTCGAGGGTCCTCGTGCCCAAGGGGAGGTTGTGGCAGAGGCCTGCCATAAAATGGCAAGAATTGCCCAGCGCAAAGACGGGAAATAGTCATCGAGGCCGTGGGCTATAGCCTTTTGTCCGCGGGGTGGGGAGGGGGCTCGGGCCTCGCCGCCGAAATGGGTACGGTCTTTCGAGGGTCCTCGTGCCTGGGGAGGCTACGTTAGAAGCCCGCCTAAAATGACAAGAAATGCCTAGCGCGCAGCTGGGGAAATAGCCACCGAGGCCGGTGGATATAGCCTGGTCCGCTGGGGCTGGGAGGGGTTTAGGAGGTTCCGGGTCGCCGAAATGGGTACAGTCTTTCCGAGCGTCCTCGCGTGCCCAGCGGGAGGCTACGGTCGAGGCCCGCCCTAAAATGGCAAGAAATAACCAGCGCGCAAAGACGGAAATGGTCACCGAGGCCGGTGGCTAGCCTGGTCCGCGGGGTCCGGGAGGGTTTCGGGCTCGTCGGAAATGGGTACAGCCTTTACGAGGGCCTCGGTGCCCTGGGAGGCTACGGTCAGAAGCCTGCCCAAAATGGCAAGAAATGTCCAGCGGCAAGGTGAAATAGTCACCGAGGCCGGTGGGCTATAGCCTGGCCCCTCGGAGTCGGGAGGGGCATTCGGGGCTCGCGTGTCGGAAATGGGTACAGCTTTTCGAGGGTCCTCGATGCCCAAAGGAGGCTACCCGTGGCTCGCCCTAAAATGGCAAGAAATGCTCAGCGCGCAGAGCGTGAATTAGTCGCCGAGGCCGGTGGGCTATAGCCTTTGGTCCGCGGAGTTGGGAGGCGCCGAAATGGGTACAGCCTTTCGAGGGTCCTCGTGTGTCCTGTGGGAGGCTACGGTCGAGGCCTGCCCTAAATGGCAAGAAATACCCAGCGCGCAGCACGGGAAATAGTCACCGAGGCCGGTGGGCTATAGCCTGGTCCGCTGGGATCGGGGAGCGGGTTTCGGGGCTCGTCGCCGGAAATGGTACGAGGGTCCTCGTGCCCAGAGGAGGATACGGTCAAGCCCGCCCTAAAATGGCAAGAAATGTCCAGCGCGCAGCTGAAATAGTCGCCGAGGCCGGTGGCCTGAGCCTTTGGTCCGGGGTTGGGAGGGAAGTTCTGGGGCTCGCCGGAAATGGGTACAGTCTTTCGAGGGTCCTCGTGCCTGGGGGAGGCCACGATCAGAAGCTTCCACCCTAAAATAGCAAGAAATACCCAGCGCAACAAGGTGAAATAGTCGCCAAGGCCGGTGGGCTATAGCCTTTGGGTCCACGGGGGCGGGAGGGGTTTAGGGGCTCGATCGCCGGAAATGGGTACAGCCTTTTCGAGGGTCCTCGTGCCTGGGAGGCTACGGTCGAGGCCTGCCCTAAAATGGCAAGAAATAACCAGCTGCGCAGCACGGGAAATAGTCACCGAGGCCGGTGGGCTATAGCCTTTGGGTCCGCGGGGTCGGGGAGGGGTTTCGGGGCCTGGTCGCCGGAAATGGGTACCTTTACGAGGGTCCTCGCAGCTGGGAGGAGGCTACAAGCCCGCCCTAAAATGGCAAGAAATGTCCAGCGCGCAGCCGTGAAATAGTCAACGAGGCCGGTGGGCTATAGCCTTGGTCCGCGGGGTTGGGAGGGGTTTGGGGCTCGATCCGGAAATGGGTACAGTCTTTTCGAGGGTCCTAGTGTGCCTGGGAGGCTACGGCCGAGGCCTGCCCTAAAATAGCAAGAAATAACCAACGCGCAGCACGGGAAATAGTCACCGAGGCCGGTGGGCTATAGCCTTGGGTCCGCTGGGGTCGGGAGGCTCGGGGCCTCGTCGGAAATGGGTACAGTCTTTACGAGGGTCCTCGTGTGCCCAGTGGGAGGCTACGGTCAGAAGCCTGCCCTAAAATGGCAAGAAATGTCAAGCGGCGCAGCGCATGAAATAGTCGCCAAGGCCGGTGGCCTAGAGCCTTTGGTCCGCGTGGGTTGGGGAGGGAAGTTCTGGGGCTCTGGGCGTCGGAAATGGGTACAGTCTTTTCGAGGGTCCTCATGTGCCTAGTGGGAGGCTACGATCAGAAGCCTGCCCTAAAATAGCAAGAAATACCCAGCGCGCAGCGCGTGAAATAGTCACCGAGGCCGGTGGGCTATAGCCTTTGGCCCTCGGGAGTTGGGGTGGGGCATTCGGGGGCTCTGCGTGTCGGAAATGGGTACAGTCTTTTCGATGGTCCTCGCATGCCCAGTGGGGGGCTACCTTCAGGGCCTGCCCTAAAATGGCAAGAAATGCCCAGCGGCGCAGAGCGTGAAATAGTCGCCGAGGCCGGTGGGCTATAGCCTTTGGTCTGCGGGAGTTGGGGAGGGGCGTCGGAAATGGGTACAGTCTTTTCGAGGGTCCTCGTGTCCTGTGGAGGCTACGGTCCGAGGCCTGCCCTAAATGGCAAGAAATACCAGCCAGCGCAGCACGGAAATAGTCATCGAGGCCGGTGGCTATAGCCTTTGGTCCGCGGGGATTGGGAGCGGGTTTCGGGGCTCGCCGGAAATGGGTACGCCTTTTACGAGGGTCCTCGTGTGCCCAGTAGGAGGATACGGTCAGAAGCCTGCCCTAAAATGGCAAGAAATGTCCAGCGGCGCAGCGCGTTAAATGGTCGCCGAGGCCGGTGGCCTAGAGCCTTGGTCCGCTGGGCTGGGGAGGAAGTTCTGGGCTCGCGCCGGAAATGGGTACGCCTTTTCGAGGGTCCTCATGTGCCCAGCTGAGGCTACGATCAGAAGCCTGCCCTAAAATAGCAAGAATACCCAGCGCGCCGTGAAATAGTCGCCGAGGCCGCGGGCTATAGCCTTGGTCCACGGGCCGGGGAGGGGTTTCGAGGCTCGCCGCCGGAAATGGGTACTTTCGAGGGTCCTCGTGGTGCCCAAGGGGAGGCTACCTTCGTGGCCTGCCCTAAATGGCAAGAAATGCCCAGCGGCGCAGAGGGTGAAATAGGCGCCGAGGCCGCGGGCTATAGCCTTGGTCCGCGGGGTGGGAGGGCGCCGGAAATGGGTACAGTCTTCGAGGGTCCTCGCAGCCTGTGGGTGGCTACGGGTCAGAGGCCTGCCCTAAATGACAAGAAATGCAAAGCGCGCAACGCTGAAATAGTCACCGAGGCCGGTGGGCTATAGCCTGGGTCCGCTGGGGCCGGGGAGGGGTTTCGGCCTGTCGCCGAAATGGGTACGGTCTTTCGAGGGTCCTCGTGGTGCCCAGTGAGGCTACGGTCAGAAGCCTGCCCTAAAAGGGCAAGAAATGCCCAGCGCGAAGCGCACAAATAGTTACCGAGGCCGGTGGCTATAGCCTTGGTCCGCGGGGTTGGGGAGGGGTTTCGGGGCCTGGTCGCCGGAAATGGTACGCCTTTACGAGGTCCTCGCAGCCCGGGAGGGTACGGCCGTAAGCTTGCCCTAAAATGGCAAGAAATGTCCAGCGCGCAGCGCTGCGATATAGTCGCCGAGGCCGGTGGGCTATAGCCTTGGCCCTCAAGGAAGGGCGCTCGGGGCCTGGGTGTCGGAAATGGGTACAGTCCTTTCGAAGGCCCTCGTGCCTGGGGAGGCTACGATCAGAAGCCTACCCTAAAATAGCCAGAATACCCAGCGCGCAGCGCGTGAAATAGTCGCCGAGGCCGGTGGGCTATAGCCTTTTGGTCCAAGGGGTTGGGAGGGGGCTTTCGGGGCTCATCGCCGGAAATGGGTACAGCCTTTTCGAGGGTCCTCGTGGTGCCCAGCTGGAGGCTACGGTCGAGAGGCCTGCCCTAAAATAGCAAGAAATAACCAGCGCGCAACACGGGAAATAGTCACCGAGGCCGCGGGCTATAGCCTTGGTCCGGGGGCCGGGAGGGGTTTCGGGGCCTCGTCGGAAATGGGTACAGTATTTACGAGGGTCCTCGTGTGCCCAGTGGGAGGCTACGGTCAGAAGCCTGTCCTAAAATGGCAAGAAATGTCCAGCGGCGCAGCGCATGAAATAGTCGCCGAGGCCGGTGGGCTATATAGCCTTTGGCCCTCGGGAGTTGGGGAGGGGCATTCGGGGGCTCTGGGTGTCGGAAATGGGTACAGTCTTTTCGAGGGTCCTCAGATGCCCAAAGGGGAGGCTACCTTCGTGGCCTGCCCTAAATGGCAAGAAATGCCCAGCGGCGCAGAGCGTGAGATAGTCGCCGAGGCGGTCGGGCTATCGCCTTGGATCTACGGGGCCGGGAGGGCGCCGGAAATGGCAGTCTTTCGAGGGTCCTGGTGTCCTGTGGGAGGCTACGGTCAGAGGCCTGCCCTAAATGGCAAGAAATGCCGAGCGCGCAGCACGGGAAATAGTCATCGAGGCCGTGGGCTATAGCCTTTGGTCCGCGGGATCGGGGAGCGGGTTTCGGGGCTCGTCGCCGGAAATGGCATGCCTTTACGAGGGTCCTCGTGCCCAGAGAGGAGGATACGGTCAGAAGCCTGCCCTAAAATGACAAGAAATGTCAAGCGGCGCAGCTGCTAAATAGTCGCCGAGGCCGGTGGCCTAGAGCCTTGGTCCGCTGGGGCCGGGAGGGAAGTTCGGGGCCTGGGCCGGAAATGGGTACGCCTTTTCGAGGTTCCTCATGTGCCCAGTTGGAGGCTAAGATCAGAAGCCAGCACTTAAATAGCAAGAAATACCCAGAGCTAAACCCTTGAAATAGTCGCCGGAGCCGGTGGGCGCTAGCCTTTGGTCCCCGGGGCCGGGGAGGGGTTTCGGGGTCGCCGGAAATGGGTACGGCCTTTTCGAGGGTCCTCGTGTGCCTGGGAGGCTACGATCAGAAGCCCGCCCTAAAATAGCAAGAATACCCAGCGCAGCGCTGCGTGAAATAGTCGCCGAGGCCGGTGGGCTATAGCCTTGGTCCACGGGGCCGGGAGGGGTTTCGGCCCGGGTCGTCCGGAAATGGGTACGGCCTTTCGAGGGTCCTCGTGGGCCCAGTGGGAGGCTACGTTCAGTAGCCGGCCCTAACATGGCAAGTAATGCCCAGCGGCGTAGCGCGTCAAATAGTTACCGAGGCCGGTGGGCTATAGCCTTTGGTCCGCGGGGTCGGGAGGGGCTCGGCCTGTCGTCGGAAATGGCATGCTTTACGAGGGTCCTCGTGGTGCCTGGGAGGCTACGATCAGAAGCTGCACTTAAAATAGCAAGAAATACCCAGCGCGCAGCGTGAAATAGTCGCCGAGGCCGGTGGGCTATAGCCTTGGTCCACGGGCCGGGAGGGGCTTCGGGGCCCGATCGTCGGAAATGGGTACAGTCTTTTCGAGGGTCCTCGTAGCCTGGGAGGCTACGGTCGAGGCCTGCCCTAAAATAGCAAGAAATAACCAGCGCGCAACACGGGAAATAGTCATCGAGGCCGGTGGGCTATAGCCTTTGGTCCGGGGCCGGGAGGGGCTCGGGCCTCGTCACGGAATGGGTACAGTCTGAGGGTCCTCGTGCCCAAGGGGAGGCATCGGACAGAGGCATGCCCTAAAATGACAAAAATACACAGCGCGCAGCGCTGCGGAAATAGTGACCGAGGCCGTGGGCTATAGCCTTGGCCCCTGGAGTGGGAGGCGCCTGGGGGCCTGGGTGTCGGAAATGGGCACAGTCTTTCGAGGGTCCTCGATGCCCAAAGCGGGAGGCTACCTCAGGCCTGCCCCTAAATGGCAAGATATGCCCACGCGCAGAGTAAAATAGTCGCCGAGGCCGGTGGGCTATAGCCTTGGTCCGCGGAGTTGGGGAGGCGCCGAAATGGGTACAGTCTTTCGAGGGTCCTCGTGGTGTCCTGTGGAGGCTACGGTCAGAGGCCTGCCCTAAAATGGCAAGAAATGCCCAGCGGCGCAGCGCGCGAAATAGTCATCGAGGGCGGTGGGCTATAGCCTGGTCCGCGGGATCGGGGAGCGGGTTTCGGGGCCTGATCCGGAAATGGGTACAGTCTTTTCGAGGGTCCTCGTGGTGCCCTGTGGTGGCTACGGTCAGAGGCCTGCCCTAAAATGGCAAGAAATGCCCAGCGCAACGCTGAAATAATCACCGAGGCCGTGGCTATAGCCTTGGCCCTCGGAGTCGGGAGGCATTCGGGGCCTGTGTCGGAAATGGTTACGCCTTTTCGAGGGTCCTCGATGCCCAGCTGGGAGGCTACCTTCAGGCCTGCCCTAAATGGCAAGAAATGCCCAGCGCGCAGAGCGTGAAATAGTCGCCGAGGCCGGTGGGCTATAGCCTTGGTCCACGGGGTCGGGAGGGGTTTCGGGCCTGCCGCCGGAAATGGGTCCCGCCTTTTCGAGGGTCCTCGTGGTGCCTGGGAGGCTACGGTCAAGCCTGCCCTAAATGGCAAGAAATGCCCATGGCGAAGCGCCAAATAGTCATCGAGGCCGTGGGCTATAGCCTTTGGTCCGCGAGGTCGGGAAGGTGTTTCGGCTCGGCCGCCGAAATGGTTACAGTCTTTTCGAGGGTCCTCGTGTGCCCAGTGGGAGGCTACGGTCAGAAGCCTGCCCTAAAATGGCAAGACATGCTTAAGCGGCGCGGCGCCTGAAATAGTCGCTGAGGCCGGTGGGCTATAGCCTTGGGTCCGCGGGGGTTCGGGAAGGGAGTTCGGGGGCTCTGGGCGTCCGAAATGGGTACAGTCTTTTCGAGGGTCCTCGTGTACCCGCCGAGGCTTACGGCCGAGGGCTGCCTAAATGGCAAGAAATGCCCAGCGCGCAGACGGGAAATAGTCCACCGATGCCGGTGGGCTATAGCCTTTGGTCCGCTGGGATTGGGGAGCGGCTCGGGGCCTGTCGCCGGAAATGGGTACAGCCTTTTACGAGGGTCCTCGTGCCCAAGTGGGAGGCTACGGTCAGAAGCCCGCCCTAAAATGGCAAGAAATGTCCAGGGCGCAGTCATTGAAATAGTCGCCGAGGCCGGTGGCCCAGAGCCTTTGGTCCGCTGGGCCGGGGAGGAAGTTCGGGGCCCGGGCCGGAAATGGGTGCCTTTTCGAGGGTCCTCGTGCCCATGGGAGGCTACGATCAGAAGCCTACCCTAAAATAGCAAGAAATACCCAGCACAAGAATGTGAAATAGTCACGAGGCCGTGGGCTATAGCCTTGGGTCCGCTGGGGTCGGGAGGGGTTTCCGCCTGGTCGTCAGAATGGATACAGTTTTTACGAGGGTCCTCGGTGCCTGGGGAGGCTACGGTCAAGCCTGCCCCAAAATGGCAAGAAATGCTCAGCGCAGCACGGAAATAGTCACCGAGGCCGGTGGCTATAGCCTGGCCTCGGGAGTTGGGGAGGCATTCGGGGGCCTGTCGGAAATGGCATGCCTTTTCGAGGGTCCTCGGCTCAAAGTGGGAGGCTACCTTCAGCCCCGCCCTAAAATGGCAAGAAATGCCCAACAAGCGCAGAGCGTGAAATAGTCGCCGAGGCTGGCAGCCTTTGGTCCGCGGGGTTGGGGAGGCGCCGAAATGGCACAGTCTTTTCGAGGGTCCTCGTGTGCCCTGTGGAGGCTACGGCCGAGGCCTGCCCTAAATGACAAGAAATGCCCAGCGCGCAGCTGCGGAAATAGTCACCGAGGCCGGTGGGCTATAGCCTGGTCCGCGGGGTTGGGAGGTTTCGGGGCCTGGTCGCCGAAATGGGTACGGTCTTTCGAGGGTCCTCGCAGTGCTCAGTGGGAGGCTACGGCAGAAGCCTGCCCTAAATGGCAAGAAATGCCCAGCGCGTGAAGGTCAAATAGTCACCGAGGCCGTGGGCTATAGCCTTGGTCCGCTGGGGCCGGGAGGGGATTCGGGGCCTGGCGTCGGAAATCGGTATGCTTTACGAGGGTCCTCGTGGTGCCCAGTGGGAGGCTACGGTCAGAAGCCCGCCTAAATGGCAAGAAATGTCCAGCGCGCAGCGTGATATAGTCGCCGAGGCCGGTGGGCTTTAGCCTTGGCCCTGGGGGATGGGGAGGCGCTCGGGGCCTCGTGTCGGAAATTGCAGGCTTTTCGAGGGTCCTCGGCCCGGGGAGGCTACGCTCAGTGGCCGCCCTAAATGGCAAGAAATGCCCAACAAGCGCTGCGTGAAATAGTCGCCGAGGCCGGTGGGCTATAGCCTTTTGGTCCGCGGGGCTGGGAGGGCGCCGAAATGGGTACAGTCTGAGGGTCCTCGTGGTGCCCTGGGAGGCTACGGTCAGAGGCCTGCCCTAAATGGCAAGAAATGCCCAGCGGCGGAGCACGGGAAAGTCACCGAGGCCGGTGGGCTATAGCCTCGGTCCGCGGGGACTGGGGAGCGGCTCGGGCTCTCGCCGGAAATGGTACAGTCTTTACGAGGGTCCTCGTAGCCCAAGAGGAGGCTACGGTCAGAAGCCCGCCCTAAATGGCAAGAAATGTCCAGCGCGCAAGGAAATAGTCGCCGAGGCCGGTGGCCCAGAGCCTTTTGGGTCCGCGGGGCCGGGAGGAAGTTCGGGGCCTCGCGCCGGAAATGGGCATGCCTTTTCGAGGGTCCTCGGTGCCTGGGAGGCTACGATCAGAAGCCTACCCTAAAATAGCAAGAATACCAGCGGGCAGCGCGGTGAAATAGTCGCCAAGGCCGGTGGGCTATAGCCTGGTCCACGGGGGCCGAGGGGTTTCGGGCTCATCGATCGGAAATGGGTACAGCCTTTTCGAGGGTCCTCGTGCCCAAAGTGGGAGGCTTACGGCCGAGGCCCGCCCTAAATGGCAAGAAATGCCCAGCGCAGCACGGGAAATAGTCACCGAGGCCGCGCGGGCTATAGCCTTGGTCCGGGGGGCTGGGAGGGGTTTCCGTGGCCTGGTCGCCGGAAATGGATACGCCTTTACGAGGGTCCCGTGTGCCCAGTGGGAGGCTACGGTCGAAGCCCGCCCTAAATGGCAAGAAATGTCCAGCCGCGCAGCGCAGGAAATAGTCGCCGAGGCCGGTGGGCTATAGCCTGGGCCCTCGGAGCCGGGAGGCATTCGGGGCCTGGGTGTCGGAAATGGGCAGTCTTTTCGAGGGTCCTCGCCTGCGGGGAGGCTACCTTCGTGGCCTGCCTAAATGGCAAGAAATGCCCAGCGCGCAGGCGTGAAATAGTCGCCGAGGCCGTGGGCTAGCCTTTGGTCCGCGGGGTCAGAGGGCGCCGGAAATGGGTACATTTCGAGGGTCCTCGTGCCCTGGTGGGGAGGCTACGGTCGGAGGACTGCCCTAAAATGACAAGAAATGCCTAGCGACGCAATGCGCGAAATAGTCGCCGAGGCCGGTGGGCTATAGCCTTTGGTCCGCGGGGGTCGGGAGGGGTTCGGGGCTCGTCGGAAATGGGTACAGTCTTTACGAGGGTCCTCGTGTGCCCAGTGAGAGGCTACGGTCAGAAGCCTGCCCTAAAATGGCAAGAAATGTCCAGCGGCGCAGCGCGGGAAATAGTCGCCGAGGCCGTGGCCCAGAGCCTGGGTCCGCGGGGCCGAGGGAAGTTCGGGGCCCCGGAAATGGGTACAGTCTTTTCGAGGGTCCTCGTGTGCCCAGTGGGAATCTACGATCAGAAGCCTACCCTAAAATAGCAAGAAATACCAATCGCGCAGCGCGTGAAATAGTCGCCGAGGCCGGTGGGCTATAGCCTTTGGTCCACGGGGCCGGGAGGGGGTTTCGGGGCCTGGGTCACGAAATGGCACGGCCTTTTGAGGGTCCTCGCAGCCCAGTGGAGGCTACGGTCAGACGCCTGCCCTAAAATGGCAAGAAATGCCCAGCGGCGCAGCACGGGAAAAAGTCACTGAGGCCGTGGCTATAGCCTTAGTCCGCTGGGATCGGGGAGCGGCTTTCGTGGCCTCGCCGGAAATGGGTACAGCTTTACGAGGGTCCTCGTAGCCTGGGAGGAGGCTACGGTCAGAAGCCTGCCCTAAAATGGTAAGAAATGTCCAGCTGCGCAGCGCGTGAAATAGTCGCTGAGGCCGGTGGCCTAGAACCTTTGATCCGCGGGGGTTGGGGAGGGAAGTTCTGGGGCTCTGGGCGTCGGAAATGGGTACAGTCTTCTCGAGGGTCCTCGTGTGGCCAGTGGGAGGCTACGATCAGAAGCCTGCCCTAAAATAGCGAGAAATGCCCAGTGGCGCAGCGCGTGAAATAGTCGCCGAGGCCGGTGGGCTATAGCCTTTGGTCCACGGGCCGAGGGGTTTCGGGGCCTGATCGGAAATGGGTACAGCCTTTTCGAGGGTCCTCGCAGCCTGGGAGGCTACGGTCAGAAGCCTGTCCTAAATGGCAAGAAATGTCCAGTGGCGCAGCGCTGCGAAATAGTCGCCGAGGCCGGTGGGCTATAGCCTTGGCCCTCGTGAGCCGGGAGGCATTCTGGGGCCTGCGTCGAAATGGCACAGTCTTTCGAGGTCCTCGTGGTGCCCAAAGTGGGAGGCTACGATCAGAAGCTCACCCTAAAATAGCAAGAATACCCAGCGCAGCGCTGCGTGAAATAGTCACCGAGGCCGTGGGCTATAGCCTTTGGTCCACGGGGCCGAGGGGTTTCGGGGCTCACGTGGAAATGGGTACAGCCTTTTCGAGGGTCCTCGTGCCCAGCTGGGAGGCTACGGTCAGAAGCCTGTCCTAAAATGGCAAGAAATGTCCAGCGCGCAGGCCAGGAAATAGAGCCGAGGCCGGGCTATAGGCCTTGGCCTCGGAGTTGGGAGGCATTCGGGGCCTGTGTCGGAAAGGGTACAGCCTTTTCGAGGTCCTCGGTGCCTGGGCAGAGGCTACTCAAGCCTGCCCTAAATGGCAAGAATGCCTGCGCAAGCGTGAAATAGTCACGAGGCCGGGCTATAGCCTTGGTCCGGGGTCGGGGTTGGGGAGGGCCGAAATGGGTACAGTCTTTTCGAAGGTCCTCGTAGTGCCTGTGGAGGCTACGGCCACGAGGCCTGCCCTAAATGACAAGAAATGCCCAGCGCGCAGCTGTAGTGAAATAGTCACCGAGGCCGTGGCCATAGCCTTTGGTCCGCGGGCTGGGGAGGGGTTTTGGGGCCTGTCAGAAATGGGTACGGTCTTTTCGAGGGTCCTCGTGTGCCCAGTGGGAGGCTACGGTCAGAAGCCTGCCCTAAAATGGCAAGAAATGCCCAGCGGCGTAGCGCGTCAAATAGTCACCGAGGCCGGTGGGCTATAGCCTTTGGTCCGCGAGGGTTGGGGAAGGTGTTTCGGGGGCTCTGGTCGTCGGAAATGGGTACAGTCTTTTCGAGGGTCCTCGTGTGCCCAGTGGGAGGCTACGGTCAGAAGCCTGTCCTAAAATGGCAAGAAATGTCCAGCGGCGCAGCGCGTGAAATAGTCGCCGAGGTTGGTGGGCTATAGCCTTTGGCCCTCGGAGCTGGGAGGCATTCGGGGCCTGTGTCGGAAATGGGTACAGACTTATCGAGGGTCCTCGCGTGCCCAGTGGGAGGCTACCTTCAGGGCCTGCCCTAAATTGGCAAGAAATGCCCAGCGGCGCAGAGCGTGAAATAGTCGCCGAGGCCGGTGGGCTATAGCCTTAGTCCGCGGGGCCGGGAGGCCGGAAATGGGTACAGCCTTTTCGAGGGTCCTCGGTGCCCTGTGGAGGCTACGGTCAGAGGCCTGCCCTAAATGACAAGAAAGCCCAGCGCGGAAATAGTCACCGACGCCGTTGGGCTAAAGCCTTTGGTCCGCTGGGGCCTGGGAGGGGCTCGGGCCCGGCCGCCGAAATGGCACGGCCTTTCTAGAGGTCCTCGTGGTGCCTGTGGGAGGCTACGGTCAGAAGCCCGCCCTAAAATGGCAAGAAGCCCAGCTGGGTAGCACAAATAGTCACCGAGGCCGGTGGGCTATAGCCTTTGGTCCGCGAGGGTTGGGGAAGGTGTTTCGGGGGCTTTAGTCGTCGGAAATGGGTACAATCTTTTCGAGGGTCCTCGTGTGCCCAGTGGGAGGCTACGGTCAGAAGCCTGCCCTAAAATGGCAAGACATGCTTAAGCGGCGCGGCGTCTGAAATAGTCGCCGAGGCCGGCGGGCTATAGCCTTGGGTCCGTGGGGGTTGGGGAGGGGAGTTCGGGGGCTCTGGGCGTCCGAAATGGGTACAGTCTTTTCGAGGGTCCTCATGTACCCAGTGGGAGGCTACGGTCAGAGGGCTGCCCTAAAATGGCAAGAAAGGCCCAGCGGCGCAGCACGGGAAATAGTCACTGATGCCGGTGGGCTATAGCCTTTGGTCCGCGGGGATTGGGGAGCGGGTTTCGGGGGTTCTGGTCGTCGGAAATGGGTACAGTCTTTACGAGGGTCCTCGTGTGCCCAGTGGGAGGCTACGGTCAGAAGCCTGCCCTAAAATGGTAAGAAATGTCCAGCGGCGCAGCGCTTGAAATAGTCGCCGAGGCCGGTGGCCTAGAGCCTTTGGTCCGCGGGGGTTGGGGAGGGAAGTTCTGGGGCTCTGGGCGTCGGAAATGGGTACAGTCTATTCGAGGGTCCTCGTGTGCCCAGTGGGAGGCTACGGTCAGAGGCCTGCCCTAAAATGAGAAGAAATGCCCAGCGGCGCAGCACGGGAAATAGTCATCGAGGTCGATGGGCTATAGCCTGGTCCGCTGGGGCTGGGAGGGGTTTCGGGGCTCGGTCGTTGGAAATGGGTCTTTACGAGGTCCTCGCAGCCCAAAGGGCATTACGGTCAGAAGCCCCTAAATGAGAAGAAATGCCCACGGCGCAAAGCACAGTGAAATAGTCATCGAGGCCGGTGGGCTGTAGCCTTGGTCCGCGGGGTTGGGCAGGGTTTCGGCCTGGTCGTTGGAAATGGGTACATGTCTTACAAGGGTCCTCGTGTGCCCAGGCTGGGAGGCTACGGTCAGAAGCCTGCCCTAAAATGGCAAGAAATTTCCGCTGTGCAGCGTGAATAGTCGCCGAGGCCGGTGGGCTATAGCCTGGCCCTGGGAGTCGGGAGGGCGCTCGGGGCTCGGGTGTCTGAAATGGGTACAGTCTTTTTTCGAGGGTCCTCGCTCAAGCTGGGAGGCTACGGTCCAGAAGCCCCGCCCTAAATGGTAAGAAATGCCCAGCCGCGCAAAGACGGAAATAGTCACTGAGGCCGATGGGCTATAGCCTTTGGTCCGCGGGGGTTGGGGAGGGGGTTTCGGGCTGGTCATTGGAAATGGGTACAGTCTTTACGAGGGTCCTCGTGTGCCTGGGCGGGAGGCTACGGTCAAGCCCGCCTTAAATGGCAAGAAATGCCCAGCCGCGCAGCACGGAAATAGTCATCGAGGCCATGGGCTATATCCTTTGGTCCGCTGGGGCCGGGAGGGGTTTCGGGGCCTGGTCGTTGGAAATGGCACGCCTTTACGAGGGTCCTCGTGGTGCCTGGGAGGCTACGGTCCGAAGCCCGCCCCTAAAATAGCAAGAAATGCCAAGCCGGCGCAGCTGCGGAAATAGTCACCGAGGCCGTGGGCTATAGCCTGGTCCACGGGGCCGGGAGGGGGTCTTGGGGCCTCGGGTCGCCGGAAATGGGTACAGCTTTTTCAAGGTCCTCGTGTGCTGGGAGGCTACGTCAAGTCGCACCTAAATGGCAAGACATGCCCAGCGGCGCAGCGCGTGAAATAGTCGCCGAGGCCGGTGGGCTATAGCCTTTGGTCCGCGGGGGTTGGGAAATGGCAAGACATGCCCAGCGTCGCAGCACGGGAAATAGTCACTGAGGCCGGTGGGCTATAGCCTTTGGCCCGCGGGGGTTGGGGAGGGGGTTTCGGGGGCTCTGGTCGTCGTAAATGGGTACAGTCTTTACGAGGGTCCTCGTAGGCCGGAGGCTACGGTCAGAAGCTCGCCCTAAAATGGCAAGACATGCCCAGCGCGCTGGAAATAGTCGCCGAGGCCGGTGGTCTATAGCCTGGTCCGCGGGGTTGGGAGGGCGCTCGGGGTCTCGAGCATCGGAAATGGGTACAGTCTTTTCGAGGGTCCTCGTGCCCAGGGGAGGCTACGGTCGAGGCCCGCCATAAATGGCAAGAAATGCCCAGCGCGAAAGCACGGAAATAGTCACGGAGGCCGTGGTCTATAGCCTTGGTCCGCGGGGTTGGGGAGGGGCTCGGGGCCTGCCGCCGGAAATGGGTATGCCTTTTACGAGGGTCCTCGTGGTGCCCAGCTGGGAGGCTACGGTCAAGCCCGCCCTAAAATGGCAAGAATGTCCAGCGCGCAGCTGCAGGAAATAGCCGCCGAGGCCGGTGGGCTATAGGCTTTTGCCTCGGGGTTGGGAGGGGCTGGGGCCTGGATTCAAATAGGTACAGTCTTTTCGAGGGTCCTCGTGTGCCCCGTTGGAGGCTACGGTCAGAGGGCTGCCCTAAAATGACAAGAAATGCCCAACGGCGCAGCGCGTGAAATAGTCACCGAGGCCGGTGGGATATAGCTTTTGGTCCGCGGGGGTTGGGGAGGGGTTTGTGGCTCGTCGCCGGAAATTGGTACAGCCTTTTCAAGGGTCCTCATGTCCCGCTGGAGGCTACGAGGCCCGCCCTAAATGGCAAAATGCCCACGGGCGCAGCTGGTGAAATAGTCACCGAGGCCGTGGGCTATAGCCTTGGGTCCGCGGGGGAGGGGAGTTCGGGGGCTCTGGGCGTCTGAAATGGGTACAGTCTTTTCGAGGGTTCTCGTGTACCCAGTGGGAGGCTACGGTCAGAAGCCTGCCCTAAAATGGCAAGAAATGCCCAACGGCGCAGCGTGGGAAATAGTCACCGAGGCCGGTGGGCTATAGCCTTTGGTCCGCGGGGGTTGGGGAGGGGGTTTAGGAGGCTCTGGTCGTCGAAAATGGGTACAGTCTTTTCGAGGGTCCTCGTGTGCCCAATGGGAGGCTAGGGTCAGAATCCTGCTTTAAAATGGCAAGAAATACCCAGCGGCGCAGCGGGTGAAATAGTCACCGAGGCCGGTGGGCTATAGCCTTTGGTCCGCGGGGGTTGGGGAGGGGGTTTAGGGGCTCTGGTCGTCGGAAATGGGTACAGTCTTTTCGAAGGTCCTCGTGTTCCCAGTGGGAGGGTACGGTCAGAAGCCTGCCCTAAAATGGCAAGACATGCCCAGCGGCGCAGCGCGTGAAATAGTCGCCGAGGCCGGTGGGCTATAGCCTTTGGTCCACGGGGGTTGGGGAGGGGGTTTCGGGGCCTCTGGTCGTCGGAAATGGGTACAGTCTTTACGAAGGTCCTTGTGTTCCCAGTGGGAGGCTACGGTCAGAAGCCTGCCCTAAAATAGCAAGAAATGCCAAGCGGCGCAGCGCGTGAAATAGTCGCCGAGGCCGGTGGGCTATAGCCTTTGGTCCACGGGGGTTGGGGACGGGGTTTCGGGGCCTCTGGTCATCGGAAATGGGTACAGTCGTTTCGAAGGTCCTCGTGTGCCCAGTGGGAGGGTACGGTCAGAAGCCTGCCCTAAAATGGCAAGACATGCCCAGCGGCGCAGCGCGTGAAATAGTCGCCTAGGCCGGTGGGCTATAGCCTTTGGTCCGCGGGGCCGAGGAGGGCGCCCGGTCTCGTCGGAAATGGGTACAGTCTTTTCAAGGGTCCTCGTGTGCCCAGTGGGAGGCTACGGTCAGAAGCCTGCACTAACATGGCAAGAAATGCCCAGCGGAGCAGCACGGGAAATAGTCACTGAGGCCGGTGGGCTATAGCCTTTGGTCCGCGGGGGTTGGGGAGGGGCTCGGGGCCCCGCCGGAAATGGGTACAGTCTTTTCGAGGGTCCTGCGTGCCTGGGGAGGCTACGGTCGAGGCCTGCCCTAAATGGCAAGAAACAGCGCGCAGCACGGGAAATTGTCACCGAGGCCGGTGGGATATAGCCTGGTCCGCGGGGCCGGGAGGGGTTTCGGGGCCTGCCGCCGGAAATGGGTACAGTTTTTCAAGGTCCTCGTGGTGCCTGGGCTGGGAGGCTAAGGTCAGAAGCCTGCCCTAAAATTGCAAGACATGCCCAGCGGTGCAGCGCGTGAAATAGTCGCCGAGGCCGGTGGGCTATAGCCTTTGGTCCGCGGGGGTTGGGGAGGGGCATTCGGGGTCTCCGCATCGTAAATGGGTACGCCTTTACAAGGGTCCTGGTGCCCTGGGAGGCTACGGTCAAAGCTCGCCTAAAATGGCAAGACATGCCCAGCGTCGCAGCACGGGAAATAGTCACTGAGGCCGGTGGGCTATAGCCTTTGGCCCGCGGGGGTTGGGGAGGGGGTTTCGGGGGCTCTGGTCGTCGTAAATGGGTACAGTCTTTACGAGGGTCCTCGTGTGCCCAGTTGGAGGCTACGGTCAGAAGCCTGCCCTAAAATGGCAAGACATGCCCAGCGGCGCCGCGCGTGAAATAGTCGCCGAGGCCGGTGGTCTATAGCCTTTGGTCCGCGGGGGTTGGGGAGGGGCGTTCGGGGTCTCTGGGCATCGGAAATGGGTACAGTCTTTTCGAGGGTCCTCGTGTGCCCAGTGGGAGGCTACGGTCAGAGGCCTGCCATAAAATGGCAAGAAATGCCCAGCGGCGTAGCACGGGAAATAGTCACGGAGGCCGGTGGTCTATAGCCTTTGGTCCGCGGGGCTTCGGGAGGGGTTTCGGGCCCGTCGCCGGAAATGGTACAGCCTTTACGAGGGTCCTCGTGCCCAAAGGGGAGGCTACGGTCGAAGCCCGCCCTGAAATGGCAAGAATGTCCAGCGCGCAGCGTGAAATAGTCGCCGAGGCCGGTGGGCTATAGGCTTTTGCCCTCGGGGGTTGGGGAGGGGCTTTCGGGGGCTCTGGATTCCGAAATGGGTTCAGTCTTTTCGAGGGTCCTCGCGTGCCCAGTGGGAGGCTACGGTCAGGGCCTGCCCTAAAATGGCAAGAAATGCCCAGCGGCGCCGCGCGTGAAATAGTCGTCGAGGCCGGTGGGCTATAGCCTTTGGTCTGCGGGGGTTGGGGAGGGGCGTCGGAAATGGGTACAGTCTTTTCGACTGTCCTCGTGTGCCCAGTCGGAGGCTACGATCAGAAGCCTGGCCTAAAATAGCAAGAAATGCCCAGCGGCGCAGCGCGTGAAATAGTCGCCGAGCCGGTGGGCTATAGCCTTTGGTCCACGGGGGAGGGAGGTTTCGGGCTCGTCGCCGGAAATGGGTACAGTTTTTTCAAGGTCCTCGTGCCTGGGGAGGCTACGGTCAAGATCGCCCTAAAATGGCAAGACATGCCCAGCGCGCAGCGCTGTGAAATAGTCGCCGAGGCCGGTGGGCTATAGCCTTTGGTCCGCGGGGCCGGGAGGGCGCTCGGGTCTCGGCATCGGAAATGGGTACAGTCTTTCGAGGGTCCTCGTGTGCCCAATGGAGGCCGCGGTCAAGCCCCGCCCTAAAATGGCAAGAAATGTCCAGCGCGCAGCTGAAATAGTCGCCGAGGCCGGTGGGCTATAGCCTTTGCCCTCGGGGTTGGGAGGGCTGGGGCCTGATTCAAATGGGTTCAGTCTTTCGAGGGTCCTCGCGCCTGGGAGGGTACGGCCGTGGCCTGCCCTAAATGGCAAGAAATGCCCAGCGCGAGCGCGTGAAATAGTCGCCGAGGCCGGTGGGCTATAGCCTTGGACCACGGGGCCGGGGAGGGCCGGAAATGGGTAAAGTCTTTCGAGGGTCCTCGTGCCCTGGAGGCTACGGTCAGAGGCCTGCCCTAAAATGAGAAGAAATGCCCAGCGGCGCAGCGCGTGAAATAGTCACCGAGGCCGGTGGGCTATAGCCTTTGTTCCGCGGGGGTTGGGGAAGGTGTTTCGGGGGCTCTGGTCGTCGGAAATGGGTACAGTCTTTTCGAGGGTCCTTGCGTGCCCAGTGGGAGGCTACGGTCAGAGGCCTGCCCTAAAATGGCAAGAAATGGCCAGCGGCGCAGCACGGGAAATTGTCACTGAGGCCGGTGGGATATAGCCTTTGGTCCGCGGGGGTTGGCGAGGGGGTTTCGGGGGCTCTGGTCGTCGGAAATGGGTACAGTCTTTACGAGGGTCCTCGTGTGCCCAGTGAGAGGCTACGGTCAGAAGCCTGCCCTAAAATGGCAAGAAATGTCCAACGGCGCAGCGCGTGAAATAGTCGCCGAGGCCGGTGGGCTATAGCCTTGCCTCGGGGCCGGGGAGGGGCTGGGCCTGGATTCAAATGGGTTCAGTCTTTCGAGGGTCCTCGCGCCTGGGAGGGTACGGTCCGTGGCCTGCCCTAAAATGGCAAGAAATGCCCAGCGCGAGCGTGAAATAGTCGCCGAGGCCGTGGGCTATAGCCTTGACCACGGGGTTGGGGAGGGGCGTCGGAAATGGGTAAAGTCTTTTCGAGGGTCCTCGTGTGCCCCGTGGGAGGCTACGGTCAGAGGCCTGCCCTAAAATGAGAAGAAATGCCCAGCGGCGCAGCGCGTGAAATAGTCACCGAGGCCGGTGGGCTATAGCCTTTGTTCCGCGGGGGTTGGGGAAGGTGTTTCGGGGGCTCTGGTCGTCGGAAATGGGTACAGTCTTTTCGAGGGTCCTTGCGTGCCCAGTGGGAGGCTACGGTCAGAGGCCTGCCCTAAAATGGCAAGAAATGGCCAGCGGCGCAGCACGGGAAATTGTCACTGAGGCCGGTGGGATATAGCCTTTGGTCCGCGGGGGTTGGCGAGGGGGTTTCGGGGGCTCTGGTCGTCGGAAATGGGTACAGTCTTTACGACGGTCCTCGTGTGCCCAGTGAGAGGCTACGGTCAGAAGCCTGCCCTAAATTGGCAAGAAATGTCCAGCGGCGCAGCGCGTGAAATAGTTGCCGAGGCTGGTGGCCTAGAGCCTTTGGTCCGCGGGGGTTGGGGAGGGAAGTTCTGGGGCTCTGGGCGTCGGAAATGGGTACAGTCTTTTCGAGGGTCCTCGTGTGCCCAGTGGGAGGCTACGATCAGAAGCCTGCCCTAAAATAGCAAGAAATGCCCAGCGGCGCAGCGCGTGAAATAGTCGCCGAGCCGGTGGGCTATAGCCTTTGGTCCACGGGGGTTGGGGAGGCGGTTTCGGGGGCTCTGGTCGTCGGAAATGGGTACAGTCTTTTCGAAGGTCCTCGTGTGCCCAGTGGGAGGCTACGGTCAGAAGCCTGCCCTAAAATAGCAAGAAATGCCCAGCGGCGCAGCGCGTGAAATAGTCGCCGAGCCGGTGGGCTATAGCCTTTGTTCCGCGGGGGTTGGGGAAGGTGTTTCGGGGTCTCTGGTCGTCGGAAATGGGTACAGTCTTTTCGAGGGTCCTTGCGTGCCCAGTGGGAGGCTACGGTCAGAGGCCTGCCCTAAAATGGCAAGAAATGGCCAGCGGCGCAGCACGGGAAATTGTCACTGAGGCCGGTGGGATATAGCCTTTGGTCCGCGGGGGTTGGGGAGGGGGTTTCGGGGGCTCTGGTCGTCGGAAATGGGTACAGTCTTTACGAGGGTCCTCGTGTGCCCAGTGAGAGGCTACGGTCAGAAGCCTGCCCTAAATTGGCAAGAAATGTCCAGCGGCGCAGCGCGTGAAATAGTTGCCGAGGCTGGTGGCCTAGAGCCTTTGGTCCGCGGGGGTTGGGGAGGGAAGTTCTGGGGCTCTGGGCGTCGGAAATGGGTACAGTCTTTTCGAGGGTCCTCGTGTGCCCAGTGGGAGGCTACGATCAGAAGCCTGCCCTAAAATAGCAAGAAATGCCCAGCGGCGCAGCGCGTGAAATAGTCGCCGAGCCGGTGGGCTATAGCCTTTGGTCCACGGGGGTTGGGGAGGCGGTTTCGGGGGCTCTGGTCGTCGGAAATGGGTACAGTCTTTTCGAAGGTCCTCGTGTGCCCAGTGGGAGGCTACGGTCAGAAGCCTGCCCTAAAATGGCAAGACATGCCCAGCGGCGCAGCGCGTGAAATAGTCGCCGAGGCCGGTGGGCTATAGCCTTTGGTCGGCGGGGGTTGGGGAGGGGCGTTCGGGGTCTCTGGGCATCGGAAATGGGTACAGTCTTTTCGAGGGTCCTCGTGCCTACCGGAGGCTACGGCCGAAGCCCCGCCTTGCCGGCAAGAAATGTCCAGCGCGAGCGCGGAAATAGTCGCCGAGGCCGGTGGGCTATAGCCTTGGCCCTCGGGGCTGGGGAGGCGCCTGGGGGCCTGGAGTCGGAAATGGTACAGTCTTTTGAGGGTCCTCGCGCCCAAAGGGGAGGCTACGGTCAGAAGCCCGCCCCAAAATGGCGTAGAATGTCCAGCGCGCAGCGTGAAATAGTCCGCCGAGGCCGGTGGGCTATAGCCTGGTCCGCGGGGTTTGGGGAGGGCGCTGAAATGGGTAAAGTCTTTCGGGGTCCTCGTGTGCCCTGTGGAGGCTACGGTCGAGGCCTGCCCTAAACTGGGAAGAAATGCCCAGCAGCGCAGCGTGAGAAACAGTCGCCGAGGCCGGTGGCCCAGAGCCTTGGTCCGCTGGGGCTGGGAGGGGTTTCGGGGCCTGAGTCGGAAATGGGTACAGTCTTTCGAGGGTCCTCGCGCTCGGGGAGGCTACGGTCAGGGCCTGCCCTAAAATGGCAAGAAATGTCCAGCGGCGCAGCGCGTGAAATAGTCGTCGAGGCCGGTGGGCTATAGCCTTTGGTCTGCGGGGTTTGGGGAGGGGCGTCGGAAATGGGTAAAGTCTTTTCGGGGGTCCTCGTGTGCCCCGTGGGAGGCTACGGTCAGAGGCCTGCCCTAAAATGAGAAGAAATGCCCAGCGGCGCAGCGCGTGAAATAGTCGCCGAGGCCGGTGGCCTAGAGCCTTTGGTCCGCGGGGGTTGGGGAGGGGGTTTCGGGGGCTCTGGTCGTCGGAAATGGGTACAGTCTTTTCGAAGGTCCTCGTGTGCCCAGTGGGAGGCTACGGTCAGAAGCCTGCCCTAAAATGGCAAGAAATGCCCAGCGGCGTAGCACGGGAAATAGTCACGGAGGCCGGTGGGCTATAGCCTTTGGTCCGCGGGGGTTGGGGAGGGGGTTTCGAGGGCTCTGGTTGTCGATATGGGTACAGTCTTTACGAGGGTCCTCGTGTGCCCAGTGGGAGGCTACGGTCAGAAGCCTGCCCTAAAATGGCAAGAAATGTCCAGCGGCGCAGCGCGTGAAATAGTCGCCGAGGCCGGTGGGCTATAGCCTTTTGCCCTCGGGGGTTGGGGAGGGCGTCGGGGCCTGGATTCGAAATGGGTACAGTCTTTGAGGGTCCTCGCGTGCGGGGAGGCTACGGTCAAGCCCGCCCCAAAATGGCGAGAAATATCCAGCGCGCAGCGCTGAATAGTCGCCGAGGCCGGGCGGGCTATAGCCTGGCCCTCGGGCCGGGGGCGCCTGGGGCCCGCCGGAAATGGGTACAGTCTTTTCGAGGGTCCTCGCGTGCCCAGTGGGAGGCTACGGTCAGGGCCTGCCCTAAAATGGCAAGAAATGCCCAGCGGCGCAGCGCGTGAAATAGTCGCCGAGCCGGTGGGGTATAGCAGTTGGTCCACGGGGTTGGGGAGGGGTTTCGGGCCTGTCCGCCGGAAATGGGTACATGCCTTTACGAGGGTCCTCGGTGCCTGGGAGGCTACGGTCAGAAGCCTGCCCTAAAATGGCGAGAATGTCCAGCGCGCAGCGCGGAAATAGTCGCCGAGGCCGGTGGGCTGGCGGCCTGGCCTCGGGGTTGTTGAGGGCGCCTGGGGCTATGGAGTCGGAAATGGGTACAGTCTTTACGAGGGTCCTCGTGTGCCCAGTGGGAGGCTACGGTCAGAAGCCTGCCCTAAAATGGCACGAAATGTCCAGCGGCGCAGCGCGTGAAATAGTCGCCGAGGCCGGTGGGCTATAGCCTTTGCCCTCGAGGGTTGGGGAGGGGCGTTCGGGGGCTCTGGAGTCGGAAATGGGTACAGTTTTTTTTCGAGGGTCCTCGCGTGCCCAGTGGTAGGCTACGGTCAGGCCTTGCCCTAAAATGGCAAGAAATGCCCAGCGGCGCAGCGCGTGAAATAGTCGTCGAGGCCGGTGGGTTATAGCCTTTGGTGCGGGGCCGGGGAGGGGCTGGGGAGGGGCGTTCGGGGGCTCTGGAGTCGGAAATGGGTACAGTCGTTTCGAGGGTCCTCGCGTGCCCAGTGGGAGGCTACGGTCAGGGCCTGCCCTAAAATGGCAAGAAATGTCCAGCGGCGCAGCGAGTGAAATAGTCGTCGACGCCGGTGGGCTATAGCCTTTGGTCTGCGGGGTTTGGGGAGGGGCGTCGGAAATGGGTAAAGTCTTTTCGAGGGTCCTGGTGTGCCCCGTGGGAGGCTACGGTCAGAGGCCTGCCCTAAAATGAGAAGAAATGCCCAGCGGCGCAGCGCGTGAAATAGTCGCCGAGGCCGGTGGCCTAGAGCCTTTGGTCCGGGGCCGGGAGGAAAGTTCTGGGCTCGCCGGAAATGGGTACAGCCTTTTCGAGGGTCCTCGTGTGCCCAGCGGGGAGGCTACGGTCGAGGCCTGCCCTAAATGGCAAGAAATGCCCAGCGCGATAGCACGGGAAATAGTCACGAGGCCGCTGGGCCTTTGGTCCGCGGGGTTGGGGAAGGTTTCGGGGCTCGCCGGAAATGGCATGCCTTTACGAGGGTCCTCGTGGTGCCTGGGAGGCTCCGGTCACAAGCCTGCCCTAAAATGGCAAGAAATGTCCAGCGCGCAGCGCGTGAAATAGTCGCCGAGGCCGGTGGGCTATAGCCTTTGCCCTCGGGGGTTGGGGAGGCTGGGGCCTCGATTCAAATGGGTTCAGTCTTTCGAGGGTCCTCGCGCCCGGGGAGTCTACGGTCGTGGCCTGCCCTAAATGGCAAGAAATGCCCAGCGCGAGCACGGGAAATAGTCACGAGGCCGGTGGCCATAGCCTTTGGTCCGCTGGGGCTGGGAGGGGTTTCGAGGACTCGCTGTCCGATATGGGTACAGCCTTTACGAGGGTCCTCGTGGTGCCCATGGGAGGCTACGGTCAGAAGCCCGCCTAAAATGGCAAGAAATGTCCAGCGCGCAGCTGCGGAATAGTCGCCGAGGCCGGGCGGGCTATAGCCTTTGGCCCTCGGGGCCGGGGAGGCGTCGGGGCCTGCCGCCGGAAATGGGTACAGTCTTTTCGAGGGTCCTCGCCCAGTGGGAGGCTACGGTCAGGGCCTCGCCCTAAATGGCAAGAATGCCCAGCGCGCAGCTGTGAAATAGCCGCCGAGCCGGTGGTATAGCCTTTGGTCCACGGGGTTGGGGAGGGGTTTCGGGGCTCGTCGCCGCAAAAGGGTACAGTCTATACGAGGGTCCTCGTGTGCCCAGTTGGATGCTACGGACAGAAACATGCCCAAAAATGGCGAGAAATGTGCAGCGGCGCAGCGCTTGAAATAGTCGCCGAGGCCGGTGAGCTATAGCCTTTGGCCCTCGGGGGTTGTTGAGGGGCGTTCGTGGGCTATGGAGGCGGAAATTGGTACAGTCTTTACGAGGGTCCTCGTGGTGCCTGGGAGGCTACGAAGCCCGCCCTAAAATGGCAAGAAATGTCCAGCGACGCAGCGCTGAAATAGTCCGCCGAGGCCGGTGGGCTATAGCCTTGCCTCGGGGCCGGGAGGCGCCTCGGGGCCTGGAGTCGGAAATGGGTACAGTCTTTCGAGGGTCCTCGCGCCTGGTAGGCTACGGTCAGGCCTTGCCCTAAAATAGCAAGAAATGCCCAGCTGCGCAGCGCGTCAAATAGTCGTCGAGGCCGGTGGGTTATAGCCTTGCGCGGGGCCGGGAGGGGTTTCGGGGCCTCGCCGGAAATGGGTACAGTCTTTTCGAGGGTCCTCGCCCAGCTGGGAGGCTACGGTCAAGGCCTGCCCTAAAATGGCAAGAAATGCCGCGCAGCGCACAAATAGTCGCCGAGGCCGTGGGCTATAGCCTTTGGTCCGCGGGGTCGGGAGGGGTTTTGGGGCCTCGTCGCCGGAAATGGGTACAGTCTTTTCGAGGGTCCTCGCGCCTCAAAGGGGAGGCTTACGGTCAAGGCCTGCCCTAAATGGCAAGAAATGCCCAGCCGCGCAGCGGCCAAATAGTCGCTGAGGCCGGTGGGCTATAGCCTTGGTCCGCGGGGCCGGGAGGGGGTTTCGGCCTGGCCGCCGGAAATGGGTACAGTCTTTCGATGGTCCTCGCGCTCTGGGAGGCTACGGTCGAGGCCTGCCCTAAATGGCAAGAAATGCTCAGCGCGCAAAGACGGGAAATAGTCATCGAGGCCGTGGGCTATAGCCTGGTCCGCGGGGTTGGGGATGGGGTTTCGGGGGCTCTGGTCGTCGGAAATGGGTACAGTCTTTTCGAGGGTCCTCGCGTGCCCAGTGGGAGGCTACGGTCAGGGCCTGCCCTAAAATGGCAAGAAATGCCCAGCGGCGCAGCGCGTGAAATAGTCGCCGAGCCGGTGGGGTATAGCCTTTGGTCCACGGGGGTTGGGGAGGGGGTTTCGGGGGCTCTGGTCGTCGGAAATGGGTACAGTCTTTACGAGGGTCCTCGTGTGCCCAGTGGGATGCTACGGCCAAAAGCCTGCCCTAAAATGGCGAGAAATGTCCAGCGGCGCAGCGCGTGAAATAGTCGCCGAGGCCGGTGAGCTATAGCCTTTGGCCCTCGGGGGTTGTTGAGGGGCGTTCGAGGGCTATGGAGTCGGAAATGGGTACAGTCTTTACGAGGGTCCTCGTGTGCCCAGTGGGAGGCTACGGTCAGAAGCCTGCCCTAAAATGGCAAGAAATGTCCAGCGACGCAGCGCGTGAAATAGTCGCCGAGGCCGGTGGGCTATAGCCTTTGCCCTCGGGCTGGGAGGGCGTCGGGGCCTGGAGTCGGAAATGGGTACAGTCTTTTCGAGGGTCCTCGCGTGCCCAGTGGTAGGCTACGGTCAGGCCTTGCCCTAAAATGGCAAGAAATGCCCAGCGGCGCAGGCTGAAATAGTCGCCGAGGCCGTGGGTTATAGCCTGCGCGGGGCCGGGGAGGTTTCGGGCCTGGTCGTCGGAAATGGGTACAGTCTTTTCGAGGGTCCTCGCGTGCCCAGTGGGAGGCTACGGTCAAGGCCGGCCCGTAAATGGCAAGAAATGCCCAGCGGCGCAGCGCCAAATAGTCGCTGAGGCCGGTGGGCTATTGCCTTTGGTCCGCGGGGGTGGGGTGGGGTTTCGGCCCGTCACGGAAATGGGTACAGTCTTTCGATGGTCCTCGCGCCTGGGGAGGCTACGGTCGAGGCCTGCCTTAAATGGCAAGAAATGCTCAGCCGCAGACGGGAAATAGTCATCGAGGCCGGTGGCTATAGCCTTGGTCCGCGGGGTTGGGATGGGCTCGGGGCTCCGCCGGAAATGGGTACAGTCTTTCGAGGGTCCTCGCGCTGTGGGAGGCTACGGTCAAGGCCTGCCCTAAATGGCAAGAAATGCCCAGCGCGCACAAGGTGAAATAGCCGAGCCGGTGGGTATAGCCTTTGGTCCACGGGTTGGGGAGGGGTTTCGGCCCGTCGCCGGAAATGGGTACATGCCTTTACGAGGGTCCTCGGTGCCTGGGGATGCTACGGCCAAAAGCCCGCCCTAAAATGGCGAAATGTCCAGCGGCGGAAATAGTCGCCGAGGCCGTGAGCTATAGCCTTTGGCCTCGGGGTTGTTGAGGGCGCTCGAGGCTATGGAGTCGGAAATGGTACAGTCTTACGAGGGTCCTCGTGGTGCCCGGGAGGCTACGGCAAGCCGCCCTAAATGGCAAGAAATGTCCAGCGACGCAGCGCGTGAAATAGTCGCCGAGGCCGGTGGGCTATAGCCGTTGCCCTCGGGGCCGGGGAGGCGCCTGGGGCCTGGAGTCGGAAACACAGTCTTTTTCGAGGGTCCTCGCGGCCCAAGTGGGAGGCTACGGTCAAGGCCTGCCCTAAATGGCAAGAAAATGCCCAGCCGCACGCGGCCAAATAGTCGCCGAGGCCGGTGGGCCAGCCTTGGTCCATGGGGCTGGGGAGGGGTTTTGGGGGTTGGGAATGGGTACAGTCTTTTCGAGGGTCCTCGCGCCTGGGGAGGCTACGTCAAGGCCTGCCCTAAAATGGCAAGAAATGCCCAGCGCAGCGCACAAATAGTCGCTGAGGCCGGTGGCTATAGCCTTTGGTCCGCGGGGTTGGGAGGGGTTTCGGGGCTCTAGTCGCCGGAAATGGGTACAGTCTTTCGATGGTCCTCGCGCCTGGGAGGCTACGGTCCGAGGCCCCGCCCTAAATGGCAAGAAATGCCCAGCGCAAAGACGGGAAATAGTCACTGAGGCCGGTGGGCTATAGCCTTTGGTCCGCGTGGGCTGGGGAGCGGGCTTCTGGGCAACAGTACCTCGGAAATGGGTACAGTCTTTTCGAGGGTCCTCGCGTGCCCAGTGGGAGGCTACGGTCAAGGCCTGCCCTAAAATGGCAAGAAATGCCCAGCGGCGCAGCGCGTGAAATAGTCGCCGAGCCGGTGGGGTATAGCCTTTGGTCCACGGGGAGGGGCTCGGGGCTCGCCGCCGGAAATGGCAGTCTTTACGAGGGTCCTCGTAGCCTGGGTGATGCTACGGCCAAAAGCCTGCCCTAAAATGGCGAGAAATGTCCAGCGGCGCAGCGCGTGAAATAGTCGCCGAGGCCGGTGAGCTATAGCCTTTGGCCCTCGGGGGTTGTTGAGGGGCGTTCGAGGGCTATGGAGTCGGAAATGGGTACAGTCTTTACGAGGGTCCTCGTGTGCCCAGTGGGAGGCTACGGTCAGAAGCCTGCCCTAAAATGGCAAGAAATGTCCAGCGACGCAGCGCGTGAAATAGTCGCCGAGGCCGGTGGGCTATAGCCTTTGCCCTCGGGGGTTGGGGAGGGGCGTTCGGGGGCTCTGGAGTCGGAAATGGGTACAGTCTTTTCGAGGGTCCTCG
Source organism: Citropsis articulata (assembly GCA_030449925.1). Taxonomy (NCBI): domain Eukaryota; kingdom Viridiplantae; phylum Streptophyta; class Magnoliopsida; order Sapindales; family Rutaceae; genus Citropsis; species Citropsis articulata. The sequence continues at coordinate 223,201 of JASUUH010000062.1, forward strand.
CGTGCCCAGTGGTAGGCTACGGTCAGGCCTTGCCCTAAAATGGCAAGAAATGCCCAGCGGCGCAGCGCGTGAAATAGTCGTCGAGGCCGGTGGGTTATAGCCTTTGCGCGGGGCCGGGAGGGGTTTCGGGGCCTGCCGTCGGAAATGGGTACAGTCTTTTCGAGGGTCCTCGCGTGCCCAGTGGGAGGCTACGGTCAAGGCCTGCCCTAAAATGGCAAGAAATGCCCAGCTGCGCAGCGCGTCAAATAGTCGTCGAGGCCGGTGGGCTATAGCCTTTGGTCTGCGGGGGTTGGGGAGGGGGTTTTGGGGGCTCTGGTCGTCGGAAATGGGTACAGTCTTTTCGAGGGTCCTCGCGTGCCCAGTGGGAGGCTACGGTCAAGGCCTGCCCTAAAATGGCAAGAAATGTCCAGCTGCGGCCAAATAGTCGCTGAGGCCGGTGGGCTATAGGCTTTTGGTCCGCGGGCCGGGAGGGGTTTCGGGCCCGGGTCGTCGGAAATGGGTACAGTCTTTTCGATGGTCCTCGCGCCTGGGGAGGCTACGGTCGAGGCCTGCCCTAAATGGCAAGAAATGCTCAGCGCGCAGACGGGAAATAGTCATCGAGGCCGGTGGGCTATAGCCTTTGGTCCGCTGGGGTCGGGAGGGGTTTCGGGGCCTGCCGCCGGAAATGGGTACAGTCTTTCGAGGGTCCTCGCGCCTGGGAGGCTACGGTCAAGGCCTCGCCCTAAATGGCAAGAAATGCCCAGCGCGCAGCGCGGCCAAATAGTCGCCGAGGTGGGCTATAGCCTTGGTCCGCGGGGCCGAGGGGCTCGGGCCTGTCACGGAAATGGCACAGTCTTTACGAGGGTCCTCGTGCCTGGGGAGGCTACGATCAGAAGCCTGCCCTAAATGGCAAGAAATGTCCTGAAATAGTCGCCGAGGCCGGTGGGCTATAGCCTTGGCCCTCGGGGTTGGATAGGCGTCGGGGCTCAAGTCGGAAATGGGTGCAGTCTTTCGAGGGTCCTCGGTGCCCAAGGGGAGGCTACGATCAGAAGCCCGCCCTAAAATAGCAAGAAATGCCCAGCGCGCGCAGCTGTGAAATAGTCGCCGAGCCGTGGTATAGCCTTGGTCCACGGGGTTGGGAGGGGTTTCGGGGCCCGTCGCCGGAAATGGGTATAGTCTTTTCAAGGTCCTCGTGGTGCCTGGGTGGAGGCTACGTCAAGCCCGCCCTAAAATGGCAAGACATGCCCAGCGGCGCAGCGCGTGAAATAGTCGCCGAGGCCGGTGGGCTATAGCCTTTGGTCCGCGCGGGTTGGAAAAGGGCGTTCGGGGTCTCTGGGCATCAGAAATGGGTACAGTCGTTTCGAGGGTCCTCGCAGCCCAGTGGAGGCTTACGTTAGAGGCCTCCCTAAAATAGCATGAAATGCCCAGCGCAGATGGGAAATAGTCACGAGGCCGGTGGCTATAGCCTTTTGGTCCGCTGGGCTGGGAGGGGTTTCGGGGCCTGTCATCCGAAATGGGTACAGTCTTTACGGGGTCCTCGTGCCCAAAGGGCAGGCTACGTCAGAAGCCCGCCCTAAAATGGCAAGAATGTCCAGCGCGCAGCTGCGTGAATATTCGCCGAGGCCGAGGCTATAGCCTTGGCCCTCGGGGCCGGGAGGGCGCTCGGGGCTCGAGTCGGAAATGGCACAGTCTTTCGAGGGTCCTCGCAGCCCAAGTGGGAGGCTACGGTCAGGGCCTGCCCTAAAATGGCAAGAAATTCAGCGCGCGCGCGTGAAATAGTCGCCGAGGCCGGTGGGCTATAGCCTTTGGTGCTGGGGCCGGGAGGGGTTTCGGGGCCCGTCAGCCGGAAATGGCATGCCTTTTACGAGGGTCCTCGTGTGCCCAGTGAGAGGCTACGGTCAGAAGCCTGCCCTAAATTGGCAAGAAATGTCCAGCGGCGCAGCGCGTGAAATAGTTGCCGAGGCCGGTGGCCTAGAGCCTTTGGTCCACAGGGGTTGGGGAGGGGGGTTTCGGGGGCTCTGGTCTCCGGAAATGGGTACAGTCTTTTCGAAGGTCCTCGTGTGCCCAGTGGGAGGCTACGGTCTGGGCCTGCCCTAAAATGGCAAGAAATGCCCAGCGGCGCAGCGCGTGAAATAGTCGTCGAGGCCGGTGGGCTATAGCCTTTGGTCTGCTGGGTCAAGGTGTTTCGGGGGCTCTGGTCGTCGGAAATGGGTACAGTCTTTTCGAGGGTCCTCGTTTGCCCAGTGGGAGGCTACGGTCAGAGGCCTGCCCTAAAATGGCAAGAAATGCCCAGCGGCGCAGCACGGGAAATAGTCACGGAGGCCGGTGGGCTATAGCCTTTGGTCCGCGAGGCTGGGAGGCGCTCGGGTCTCGGCATCGGAAATGGGTACAGTCTTTCGAGGGTCCTCGCAGCCCAAAGTGGAGGCTACGGTTAGAGGCCTGCCCTAAATGGCAAGAAATGCCCAGCGGCGCAGCACGGGAAATAGTCACGAGGCCGGTGGGCTATAGCCTGGTCCGCGGGGCCGGGAGGGGGTTTCGGGGCCTGTCGGCCGGAAATGGTATAGTCTTTACGAGGGTCCTCGTGGTGCCCAGCTGAGGCTACGGCCCGACGCCTGCCCTAAACCGGCAAGAAATGTCCAGCGGCGCTGCGTGAAATAGTCGCCGAGGCCGGTGGGCTATAGCCTTTGGCCCTCGGGGCTGGGAGGGCGTCGGGGCTCGAGTCGGAAATGGCACAGTCTTTTCGAGGGTCCTCGCGCCAGTGGGAGGCTACGGCCGTGGCCTGCCCTAAATGGCAAGAAATTCCCAGCGCGCAGCGCGGTGAAATAGTCCGAGGCCGTGGGCTATAGCCTTTGGTGCGGGGCTGGGGAGGGGTTTCGGGGCCCGTCGCCGGAAATGGGTACAGCTTTACGAGGGTCCTCGCAGCCTGGGAGGCTACGGTCAGAAGCCTGCCCTAAAATGGCAAGAAATGTCCAGCGCGCATCGCGGAAATAGTCGCCGAGGCCGGTGGGCTATATCCTTTGGTCCGCGGGGCCGGGAGGGGTTTCGGGGCCTGCCGCCGGAAATGGGTACAGTCTTTACGAGGGTCCTCGTGCCTGGAGAGGCTACGGTCAAGCCTGCCCTAAATTGGCAAGAAATGTCCAGCGCGCAGCGCGTGAAATAGTTGCCGAGGCCGGTGGCCTAGAGCCTTTGGTCCACAGGCCGGGAGGGGGTTTCGGGGCCTGGCTCCGGAAATGGGTACAGTCTTTACGAGGGTCCTCGTGTGCCCAGTGGGAGGCTACGGTCAGAAGCCTGCCCTAAAATGGCAAGAAATGCCCCGCGGCGTAGCACGTCAAATAGTCACCGAGGCCGGTGGGCTATAGCCTTTGGTCCGCGGGGGTTGGGGAAGGTGTTTCGGGGGCTCTGGTCGTCGGAAATGGGTACAGTCTTTTCGAGGGTCCTCGTTTGCCCAGTGGGAGGCTACGGTCAGAGGCCTGCCCTAAAATGGCAAGAAATGCCCAGCGGCGCAGCACGGGAAATAGTCACGGAGGCCGGTGGGCTATAGCCTTTGGTCCGCGAGGGTTGGGGAGGGGCGTTCGGGGTCTCTGGGCATCGGAAATGGGTACAGTCTTTTCGAGGGTCCTCGTGTGCCCAGTGGGAGGCTACGGTTAGAGGCCTGCCCTAAAATGGCAAGAAATGCCCAGCGGCGCAGCACGGGAAATAGTCACGGAGGCCGGTGGGCTATAGCCTTTGGTCCGCGGGGGTTGGGGAGGGCCGTCGGAAATGGGTACAGTCTTTTCGAGGGTCCTCGTGCCCAAAGGGGAGGCTACGGTCAAGCCCGCCCTAAAATGGCAAGAAATGTCCAGCGCGCAGCGCGGAAATAGCCGCCGAGGCCGGTGGGCTATAGCCTCGGCCCTGGGGCCGGGAGGGCGTCGGGGCCTGAGTCGGAAATGGGTACAGTCTTTTCGAGGGTCCTCGCGCTCAAAGGGGAGGCTACGGTCAGGGCCTGCCCTAAAATGGCAAGAAATGCCCAGCGGCGCAGCGCGTGAAATAGTCGTCGAGGCCGGTGGGCTATAGCCTTTGGTCCGCGGGGGTTGGGGAGGGTGTTTCGGGGGCTCTGGTCGTCGGAAATGGGTACAGTCTTGTCGAGGATCCTCGCATTCCCAGTGGGAGGCTACGGTCAAGGCCTGCCCTAAAATTGCAAGAAATGCCCAGCGGCGCAGCGCGTGAAAAAGTCGTCGAGGCCGGTGGGCTATAGCCTTTGGTCTGCGGGGGTTGGGGAGGGGGTTTCGGGGGCTCTGGTCGTCGGAAATCGGTACAGTCTTTTCGAAGGTCTTCGTGTGCCCAGTGGGAGGCTACGGTCAGAGGCCTGCCCTAAAATGGCAAGATATGCCCAGCGGCGCAGCGCGGGAAATAATCATTGAGCCCGGTGGGCTATAGCCTTTGGTCCGCGGGGGTTGGGGAAGGTGTTTCGGGGGCTCTGGTCGTCGGAAATGGGTACAGTCTTTTCGAGGGTCCTCGTTTTCCCAGTGGTAGGCTACGGTCAGAGGCCTGCCCTAAAATGGCAAGAAATGCCCAGCGGCGTAGCGCGTCAAATAGTCGCCGAGGCCGGTGGGCTATAGCCTTTGGTCCGCGGGGGTCAGGGCTCGGGGCCTGGCCGCCGGAAATGGGTACAGTCTTTACGAGGGTCCTCGTGGTGCCTGCGGAGAGGCTACGGTCGAAGCCCCGCCTAAAATGGCAAGAAATGCCCAGAGGCGCAGCACGGGAAATAGTCACTGAGGCCAGTGGGCTATAGCCTTTGGTCCGCGAGGGTTGGGGAGGGGGTTTCGGGGGATCTGGTCGTCGGAAATGGGTACAGTCTTTACGAGGGTCCTCGTGTGCCCAGTGAGAGGCTACGGTCAGAAGCCTGCCCTAAATTGGCAAGAAATGTCCAGCGGCGCAGCGCGTGAAATAGTTGCCGAGGCCGGTGGCCTAGAGCCTTTGGTCCGCGGGGGTTGGGGAGGGAAGTTCTGGGGCTCTGGGCGTCGGAAATGGGTACAGTCTTTTCGAGGGTCCTCGTGTGCCCAGTGGGAGGCTACGATCAGAAGCCTGCCCTAAAATAGCAAGAAATGCCCAGCGGCGCAGCGCGTGAAATAGTCGCCGAGGCCGGTGGGCTATAGCCTTTGGTCCATGGGGGTTGGGGAGGGGGTTTTGGGTCCTCTGGTCTTCGGAAATGGGTACATTCTTTTCGACGGTCCTCGTGTGCCCAGTGGGAGGCTACGGTCAAGGCCTGCCCTAAAATGGCAAGAAATGCCCGGCGGCGCAGCGCGTGAAATAGTCGTCGAGGCCGGTGGGCTATAGCCTTTGGTCTGCGGGGGTTGGGGAGGAGGTTTCGGGGGCTCTGGTCGTCGGAAATGGGTACAGTCTTTTCGAGGGTCCTCGCGCCAAAGGGGAGGAGGCTACGGTCAAGGCCGCCTAAATGGCAAGAAATGCCCCGCGCAAAGACGGGAAATAGTCACGAGGCCGGTGGGCTATAGCCTTGGTCCGCGAGGGCTGGGAGGGGTTTCGGCCTGCCGCCGGAATGGCAGCCTTTACGAGGGTCCTCGTGCTCATGGAGAGCCTACGGTCAAGCCCGCCCTAAATTGGCAAGAAATGTCCAGCGCGCAGCGTGAAATAGTTGCCGAGGCCGTGGCCTAGAGCCTTGGTCCGCTGGGGCTGGGAGGGAAGTTCGGGGCCTGGGCGCCGGAAATGGGTACAGTTTTTCGAGGGTCCTCGTGTGCCCGTGGGAGGCTACGATCAAGCCTGCCCTAAATAGCAAGAAATGCCCAGCGCGCAGCGTGAAAAAGTCGCCGAGGCCGGTGGGCTATAGCCTTGGTCCATGGGGCTGGGAGGGGTTTGGGCCTCTGCTCTTCGAAATGGGTACATTCTTTCGACGGTCCTCGTGGTGCCTGGGGAGGCTACGGTCAAGCCCGCCCTAAAATGGCAAGAAATGTCCAGGCGCAGCTGGAAATAGTCGCCGAGGCTGGTGGGCTATAGCCTTGGCCTCGGGGCTGAGGCTCGGGGCCATGGAGTCGGAAATGGGTACAGTCTTTACGAGGGTCCTAGCGTGCCCAGTGGGAGGCTACGGTCAGAAGCCTGCCCTGAAATGGCAAGAAATGTCCAGCGGCGAAGCGCGTGAAATAGTCGCCGAGGCCGGTGGGCTATAGCTTTTGGTCCGCGGGGGTTGGGGAGGGGGTTTAGGGGGCTCGCAGTCGGAAATGGGTACAGACTTTCGAGGGTCCTCGCGGCCCAGTGGGAGGCTACGTCAAGGCCTCGCCCTAAATGGCAAGAAATGCCCAGCCGCAGCGCGTGAAATAGTCCGCCGAGGCCGGTGGGCTATAGCCTTTGGTGCGCGGGGGTTGGGGAGGAGGCTGGGGCCTGCGTCGCCGGAAATGGGTACAGTCTTTTCGAGGGTCCTCGCGCTCGGGGAGGCTACGGTCAAGGCCCCGCCCTTAAATGGCAAGAAATGCCCAGCGCGCAGCTGCGGAAATAGTCGCCGAGGCCGGTGGGCTATAGCCTTGGTCCGCTGGGGCCGGGAGGGATTTCGGGGCCTGCCGCCGGAAATGGGTACAGTCTTTTCGAGGGTCCTCGCGTGCCCAGTGGGAGGCTACGGTCAGAGGCCTACCCTAAATGGCAAGAAATGCCCAGCGGCGCAGCACGGGAAATAGTCACTGAGGCCGGTGGGCTATAGCCTTTGGTCCGCGAGGGTTGGGGCGGGGGTTTCGGGGCCCGTCGCCGGAAATGGCAGTCTTTCGAGGGTCCTCGTAGCCCAAAGCTGGGAGGCTACGATCGAAGCTCGCCCTAAAATAAGCAAGAAATGCCCAGCGCGCAGCGTGGAAATAGTCGCCGAGGCCGGTGGGCTATAGCCTGGTCCATGGGGTCAGGGAGGGGTTTCGGCCTGTCTCGGAAATGGGTACATTCTTTTCGACGGTCCTCGCAGCCCAAAGGGGAGGCTACGCTCAAGCCTGCCCTAAAATGGCAACGCAGTGGAAATAGTCCCCGAGGCCGGTGGGCTATAGCCTTGGCCCTCGGAGGTCGAGGAGGCGCTCGGGGCTCGGAGTCGGAAATAGGTACAGTCATTTCGAGGGTCCTCGCGCAGTGGGAGGCTACGGTCAGGCCTGCCCTAAATGGCAAGAAATGCCCAGCGCGCAGCGGTGAAATAGTCGCCGAGGCCGTGGGCCATAGCCTTTGGTCCGCGGGGTCCGGGGAGGGGTTTCGGGGCTCGGCCGGAAATGGGTACATTCTTTCGAGGGTCCTCGCTGCCCAAAGGGAGGGTACGGTCAAGGCCTGCCCTAAATGGCAAGAAATGCCCAGCCGCGCAAAGGCGTGAAATAGTCGCCGAGGCCGGTGGGCTATAGCCTTTGGTCCGCGGGGTCGGGAGGGTTTTCGGGGCCCGTCGTCGGAAATGGGTACAGTCTCTTCGAAGGTCTTCGTCTGCCCAGTGGGAGGCTACGGTCAGAGGCCTGCCCTAAAATGGCAAGAAATACCCAGCGGCGCAGCACGGGAAATAGTCACTGAGGCTGGTGGGCTATAGCCTTTGGTCCACGGGGGTTGGGGAAGGTGTTTCGGGGGCTCTGGTCGTCGGAAATGGGTACAGTCTTTTCGAGGGTCCTCGCGTGCCCAGTGGGAGGCTACGGTCAAGGCCTGCCCTAAAATGGCAAGAAATGCCCAGCGGCGCAGCGCGTGAAATAGTCGCCGAGGCCGGTGGGCTATAGCCTTTGGTCCGCGGGGCCGGGAGGGGTTTCGGGGCTCCGCCGGAATTGGGGACAGTCTTATCGAGGGTCCTCGCTTGCCCAGCTGGGAGGCTACGGCCGAGGCTCACCCTAAATGGCAAGAAATGCCCAGCAGCAAAGACGGGAAATAGTCACCGAGGCCGGTGGGCTATAGCCTTGGTCCGCGAGGGTCCGGGGAGGGGTTTCGGGGCCTGGCCGCCGGAAATGGGTACAGTCTTTACGAGGGTCCTCGTGTGCCCAGTGAGAGGCTACGGTCAGAAGCCTGCCCTAAATTGGCAAGAAATGTCCAGCGGCGCAGCGCGTGAAATAGTTGCCGAGGCCGGTGGCCTAGAGCCTTTGGTCCGCGGGGGTTGGGGAGGGAAGTTCTGGGGCTCTGGGCGTCGGAAATGGGTACAGTCTTTTCGAGGGTCCTCGTGTGCCCAGTGGGAGGCTACGATCAGAAGCCTGCCCTAAAATCGCAAGAAATGCCCAGCGGCGCAGCGCGTGAAATAGTCGCCGTGGCCGGTGGGCTATCGCCTTTGGTCCTTGGGGGTTGGGGTGGGGGTTTTGGGGCCTCTGGTCTTCGGAAATGGGTACATTCTTTTCGACGGTCCTCGTGTGCCTGGGCAGGAGGCTACGGTCAAGCCCCGCCCTAAATGGCAAGAAATGTCCAGCGCGCAGCTGTGGAATAGTCCCCGAGGCCGGGCTATAGCCTGGCCCTCGGGGGTTGGGGAGGGGCGTTCGGGGGCTCTGGAGTCGGAAATGAGTACAGTCTTTTCGAGGGTCCTCGCGTGCCGAGTGGGAGGCTACGGTCAGGGCCTGCCCTAAAATTGCAAGAAATGCCCAGCGGCGCAGCGCGTGAAATAGTCGTCGAGGCCGGTGGGCTATAGCCTTTGGTCTGCGGGGCCGAGGGGCTCGGGCCCGCCGGAAATGGGTACAGTCTTTTCGAGGCTCCTCGTGTGCCCAATGGGAGGCTACGGTCAGGGCCTTGCCCTAAATGGCAAGAAATGCCCAGCGTCGCAGCGCGTGAAATTGTCGCCGAGGCCGGTGGGCTATAGCCTTTGGTCCGCGGGGGTTGGGGGGGGCGTGAGGGGGGCTTTGGTCGTCGGAAATGGGGACAGTCTTTTCGAGGTTCCTCGTGTGCTCAAAGGGAGGCTACGGTCCGAGGCTCACCCTAAAATGGCAAGAAATGTCCAGCGGCGCAGCGCGTGAAATAGTCGCCGAGGCCGGTGGGCTATAGCCTTTGGTCCGCGGGGGTTGGGGAGGGGGTTTCGGGGGCTCTGGTCGTCGGAAATGGGTACAGTCTTTACGAGGGTCCTCGTGTGCCCAGTGAGAGGCTACGGTCAGAAGCCTGCCCTAAATTGGCAAGAAATGTCCAGCGGCGCAGCGCGTGAAATAGTTGCCGAGGCCGGTGGCCTAGAGCCTGTGGTCCGCTGGGGCCGGGAGGAAGTTCTGGGCCTCGGGCGGAAATGGGTACAGTCTTTCGAGGGTACTCGTGTGCCCAGTGGGAGGCTACAATCAGAAGCCTGCCCTAAAATAGCAAGAAATGCCCAGCGCCAGCATGAAATAGTCGCCGAGGCCGCGGGCTATAGCCTTTGGTCCCATGGGGCTGGAGGGGGTTTTGGGGCCTCTGGTCTTCGGAAATGGGTACATTCTTTTCGACGGTCCTCGTGTGCCCAGTGGGAGGCTACGTTCAAGCCTGCCCTAAAATGGCAAGAAATGTCCAGCGGGCGCAGCTGTGAATAGTCCCCGAGGCCGTGGGCTATAGCCTTTGGCCCTCGGGGCCGGGAGGGCGCTCGGGGCCTGAGTCGGAAATGGTACATTCTTTTCGAGGGTCCTCGCGTGCCCAGTGGGAGGCTACGGTCAGGGCCTGCCCTAAAATTGCAAGAAATGCCCAGCGTCGCCACGGGTGAAATAGTCCCCGAGGCCGGTGGGCGAAAGCCTTTGGTCCGCGGGGCCGGGAGGGGCTCGGGGCCTGGTCGCCGGAAATGGGTACATTCTTTCGAGGGTCCTCGCGCCCGGGGAGGCTACGGTCAAGGCCTGCCCCTAAATGGCAAGAAATGCCCAGCGGCGCAGCTGCTGAAATAGTCGCCGAGGCCGTGGCTATAGCCTTTTGGTCCGGGGGCCGGGAGGGGTTTTCGGGGCTCGTCGTCGGAAATGGGTACAGTCTTTTCGGTCTCGCCTGCCGCTGGGAGGCTACGGTCCGAGGCCTGCCCTAAATTGGCAAGAAATACCCAGCGCGCAAAGCACGGGAAATAGTCATCGAGGCCGTGGCCATAGCCTGGTCCGCGGGGGTTGGGAAGGTGTTTCGGCCTGGGTCGTCGGAAATGGGTACAGTCTTTTCGAGGGTCCTCGTTTGCCCAATGGGAGGCTACGGTCAGAGGCCTGCCCTAAAATGGCAAGAAATGCCCAGAGGCGCTGCACGGGAAATAGTCACTGAGGCCAGTGGGCTATAGCCTTTGGTCCGCGAGGGTTGGGGAGGGGATTTCGGGGGATCTGGTCGCCGGAATGGGCAGTCTTTCGGTCTTCGTGGTGCCCGCCTGGAGGCTACTACGAGGCCTGCCCTGAAATGGCAAGAAATACCTGTCACAAGCGCAGCACGTGAAATAGTCAATCGAGGCCGGTGGGCTATAGCCTTGGGTCCGCTGGGGTCAAAGGTGCTGGGGCCCGTCATCGGAAATGGCATGTCTTACGAGGGTCCTCGTGTGCCCAGCTGAGAGGCTACGGTCAAGCCCGCCTTAAATTGGCAAGAAATGTCCAGCGCGCAGTGCTGCGAAATAGTTGCCGAGGCCGGTGGCCTAGAGCCTTGGTCCGCGGGCCGGGAGGGGTTCGGGCCCGGGCCGCTGGAAATGGGTACACAGTCTTTCGAGGGTCCTCGTGCCCAAAGTGGAGGCTACGGTCAGAAGCCCCGCCTAAAATAGCAAGAAATGCCCAGCGCAGCACGTGAAATAGTCGCCGAGGCCGGTGGGCTAGCCTTTGGTCCATGGGGGCTGGGAGGGTCGGGGCCTGGTCGTCGGAAATGGACAGCTTTTTACGAGGGTCCTCGGTGCCTGGAGAGGCTACGGTCAGGCTCAAATGGCAAGACATGCCCAGCCGCGCAGCACATGAAATAGTCCGCCACGCCGGTGGGCTATAGCCTTTGGTCCGCAGGGCCGGGGACGGGCGCTCGGTCTCGGCATCTAAATGGGTACAGCCTTTTCGAGGTCCTCGTGGTGCTCATGGGAGGTTACGGCCGTAGAGGCCCCGCCCTAAATGGCAAGAAATGCCCAGCGCGCAGCACGGAAATAGCCACGAGGCCGTGGGCTATAGCCTAACAACCATGGGTCGGGTCCCATGGGGGACAAATGGGGCGTTCAAGTCTGGGTCACAGAAATGGGTACAATCTTTTCGAGGGTCCCTCAGCCCAAAGTGGGGAGTGCCCGTGAGGCTACGATCAAGCCTCGCCCTAAAATGTAGCAAGAAAATGCCTCAGCGCCAGCCTAGCATGCGAAATGGGGCCGGCTGAGGCCGGTGGGCTATAGCCGCGGGCCGGTGTCACCGAAATACCCGAGACATTACAGCCTTGCCCGGGCCGAGGGTTTCGTGGGGGGCCTCCGCTCTCGTAAATGGGTGGCACAGTCTTTCGAGGGTCCTCGCCGCGCTCCATCGGAGGCTACGGTCAAGCTCGCCTCTTAAAATGGCAAGAAATGGCCAACGGCGCAGCGCGTGAAATAGTCGTCGAGGCCGGTGGGCTATAGCCTTTGGTCTGCGGGGGTTGGGGAGGGGCGTCGGAAATGGGTACAGTCTTTTCGAGGCACCTCGTGTGCCCCGTGGGAGGCTACGGTCAGAGGCCTGCCCTAAAATGACAAGAAATGCCCAGCGGCGCAGCGCGTGAAATAGTCACCGAGGCCGGTGGGCTATAGCCTTTGGTCCGCGGGGGTTGGGGAGGGGGTTTCGGGGGCTCTGGTCGTCGGAAATGGGTACAGTCTTTACAAGGGTCCTCGTGTGTCCAGTGAGAGGCTACGGTCAGAAGCCTGCCCTAAATTGGCAAGAAATGTCCAGCCGCGCAGCGCGTGAAATAGTTGCCGAGGCCGGTGGCCTAGACCCTTTGGTCCGCGGGGGTTGGGGAGGGAAGTTCTGGGGTTCTGGGCGTCGGAAATCGGTACAGGCTTTTCGAGGGTCCTCGTGTGCCCAGTGGGAGGCTACGATCAGAAGCCTGCCCTAAAATGGCAAGAAATGTCAAGCGGCGCATCGCGTGAAATAGTCGCCGAGGCCGGTGGGCTATAGCCTTTGGCCCTCGGGGGTTGGGGAGGGGCGTTCGGGGGCTCTGGAGTCGGAAATGGGTACAGTCTTTTCGAGGGTCCTCGCGTGCCCAGTGGGAGGCTACGGTCAGGGCCTGCCCTAAAATGGCAAGAAATGCCCAGCGGCGCAGTGCGTGAATTAGTCGTCGAGGCCGGTGGGCTATAGCCTTTGGTCTGCAGGGGTTGGGGAGGGGGTTTCGGGGCCTGCCGCCGGAAATGGGTACAGTCTTTCAAGGTCCTCGGTGCCTGGGAGGCTACGGTCGAAACCCGCCCTAAAATGGCAAGACATGCCCAGCGCGCAGCGCGAAATAGTCGCCGAGGCCGGTGGGCTATAGCCTTGGCCTCGGGGCTGGGGAGGCTCGGGGCTCTGGAGTCGGAAATGGGTACAGTCTTTTCGAGGGTCCTCGCGTGCCCAGTGGGAGGCTACGGTCAGGGCCTGCCCTAAAATGGCAAGAAATGCCCAGCGGCGCAGTGCGTGAAATAGTCGTCGAGGCCGGTGGGCTATAGCCTTTGGTCTGCAGGGGTTGGGGAGGGGGTTTCGGGGGCTCTGGTCGTCGGAAATGGGTACAGTCTTTTCGAAGGTCCTCGTGTGCCCAGTGAGAGGATACGGTCAAAGGCCTGCCCTAAAATGGCAAGAAATGCCCAGCGGCGCAGCACGGGAAAGAGTCGCCGAGGCCGGTGGGCTATAACCTTTGGTCCGCGGGGGTTGGGGAAGGTGTTTCGGGCGCTCTGGTCATCGGAAATGGGTACAGTCTTTACGAGGGTCCTCGTGTACCCAGTGGGAGGCTACGGTCAGAAGCCTGCCCTAAAATGGCAAGAAATGTCCAGCGGCGCAGCGCGTGAAATAGTCACCGAGGCCGGTGGCCTAGAGCCTTTGGTCCGCGGGGGTTGGGGAGGGAATTTCTGGGGCTCTGTTCGTCGGAAATGGGTACAGTCTTTTCGAGCGTCCTCGTGTGCCCAGTGGGAGGCTACGATCAGAAGCCTGCGCTAAAATAGCAAGAAATGCCCAGCGGCGCACCGCGTGAAATAGTCGTCGAGGCCGGTGGGCTATAGCCTTTGGTCCACGGGGCCGGGAGGGAAGTTCTGGGCCCGGTCGCCGGAAATGGGTACAGCCTTTTTCAAGGTCCTCGTGGTGCCTGGGGAGCTACGCTCAGAAGCCTGCCCTAAAAATGCAAGACATGCCCAGCGGCGCAGCGCATGAAATAGTCGACGAGGCCGTGGGCTATAGCCTTTGTCCGCGGGGCCGGGACGGGCGCTCGGGGTCTCGCACGGAAATGGGTACGGTCTTTTCGAGGGTCCTCGTGTGCCCAGTGGGAGGCTACGGTCAGATGCCTGCCCTAAAATGGCAAGAAATGCCCAGCGTCGTAGCACGGTAAATAGTCACGGAGGCCGGTGGGATATAGCCTTTTGTCAGCTGGGGCCGGGAGGCGCTCGGGGCCTGGATTCAGAAATGGGTACAGTCTATTCGAGGGTCCTCGCGTGCCCATTGGGAGGCTACGGTCAGGGCCTGCCCTAAAATGGCAAGAAATGCCCAGCGGCGCAGCGCGTGAAATAGTCGTTGAGGCCGGTGGGTTATAGCCTTTGGTCCGCGGGCCGGGGAGGGGTTTCGGGGCCTCGTCGCCGAAATGGGTACAGCCTTTTACGAGGGTCCTCGTGTGCCCAAAGGAGAGGCTACGGTCAAGCCTGCCCTAAATTGGCAAGAAATGTCCAGCGCAGCGCTGTGAAATAGTTGCCGAGGCCGTGGCCTAGAGCCTTGGTCCGCGGGGCTGGGAGGGAAGTTCTGGGCTCGCCGGAAATGGGTACAGTCTTTTCGAGGGTCCCAGGTGCCCAAAGTGGGAGGCTACATCAGAAGCCTGCCCTAAAATAGCAAGAAATGCCCAGCGCGCAGCTGCGTGAAATAGTTCGAGCCGTGGGGTATAGCCTTTGGTCCACGGGGCCTGGGGAGGGGTTTCGGGCCTCCCGCCGGAAATGGGTACAGGCTTTTCAAGGTCCTCGCAGCCCAAAGGGAGGCTACGGTCGAATCGCCCTAAATGGCAAGACATACGCCCAGCGCGCAGCTGCGAGTTAGCCGCCGAGGCCGGTGGGCTATAGCCTTTGGCCCTCGGGCCGGGAGGGCGCTCGGGGCCTGAGTCGAAATGGTACAGTCTTTCGAGGGTCCTCGCGCCCAGGGGTGAGGCTACGTCATTCGCCCTAAACGGCAAGAAATGCCCAGCGCAGCACAAGGAAATAGTCGCCGAGGCCAGTGGCTATAGCCTTTTGGTCCGCGGGGCCTGGGAGGGGTTTCGGGGCCTGGGTCGTCGGAAATGGGTACAGCCTTTTCAAGGTCCTCGTGGTGCCCAAAGGGAGGCTACGGCCGAAGCCCCGCCTTAAAATGGCAAGACATGCCCAGCGGTGCAGCGCGGAATAGTCGCCGAGGTCGGGCTATAGCCTTGGTCTCAGGGTCAGAGGGGTTTCGGGGCCTTCTGGCCGGAAATGGGTACAGCCTTTTCAAGGTCCTCGTGTGCCTGGGGGAGGCTACGGTCAGAAACCCGCCCTAAAATGGCAAGACATGCCCAGCGCAGCAGCTGAAATAGTCAGCCGAGGCCGGTGGGCTATAGCCTTGGCCTCGGGCCGGGAGGGGCGCTCGGGGCCTGAGTCGGAAATGGGTACAGTCTTTCGAGGGTCCTCGCGCCCGGGAGGCTACGGTCCGTGGCCTGCCCTAAAATGGCAAGAAATGCCCAGCGGCGCAGCGCGCGAAATAGTCGCCGAGGCCGGTGGGCTATAGCCTTTGGTCCGGCAGGGCCGGGAGGGGTTTCGGGGCCTGCCGCCGGAAATGGGTACAGTCTTTCAAGGTCCTCGTGGTGCCCAAAGGAGAGGATACGGGTCAAAGGCCTGCCCTAAATGGCAAGAAATGCCCAGCGCGCAGCACGGAAAGAGTCGCCGAGGCCGGGTGGGCTATAACCTTTGGTCCGCTGGGGTTGGGGAAGGTGTTTCGGCGCCCGTCATCGGAAATGGGTACAGCCTTTACGAGGGTCTCGTGTACCCGCGGGAGGCTACGGCCGAAGCCCGCCCTAAAATGGCAAGAAATGTCCAGCGCGCAGCTGAAATAGTCACCGAGGCCGTGGCCCAGAGCCTTTGGTCCGCGGGGTCGGGAGGGAATCGGGGCCTGCTTCACGGAAATGGCACAGTCTTTTCGAAAGGCCCTGCAGCCCAGCCGGGAGGCTACGATCAGAAGCCCGCGCTTAAAATAGCAAGAAATGCCCAGCGCGCACCGCGGAAATAGTCCGCCGAGGCCGGTGGGCTGGGCTATAGCCTTCGTCCACGGGGGGAGGAAGTTCGGGGCCTCCGTCGCCGGAAATGGGTACATGCCTTTTTCAAGGTCCTCGTGGTGCCTGGGAGTTAGCCACGTCGACGCCTGCCCTAAATGGCAAGACATGCCCAGCGCGCAGCGATGAAATAGTCGCCGAGGCCGGTGGGCTATAGCCTTTGTCCGCCGGGCCGGGGACGGGCGTCGGGGTCTCGCATCGGAAATGGGTACAGTCTTTCGAGGGTCCTCGTGGTGCTCAGGCTGGGAGGCTACGTCGAGGCCTGCCCTAAAATGGCAAGAAATGCCCAGCGCGAGCACGGGAAATAGTCACGGAGGCCGTGGGCTATAGCCTGGTCCGCGGGGCCGGGAGGCGCTGGGGCCTTTGATTCAGAAATGGGTACAGTCTATTCGAGGGTCCTCGCGCCCATCGAGGCTACGTCGTGGCCTGCCCTAAATGGCAAGAAATGCCCAGCGCAGCGCGTGAAATAGCCGCTGAGGCCGTGGGTTATAGCCTTGGTCCGCGGGTTGTGAGGGGTTTTCGGGGCCTGTCGCCGAAATGGGTATGCCTTTTACGAGGGTCCTCGCAGCCTGGAGAGGCTACGGTCAAGCCCGCCTAAATTGGCAAGAAATGTCCAGCGCAGCAACAAGTGAAATAGTTGCCGAGGCCGGTGGCCTGAGAGCCTTTTGGTCCGCTGGGGCTGGGGAGGGAAGTTCCGGGGCCTGGGGCCGGAAATGGGTACAGCCTTTTCGAGGGTCCTAGTGTGCCCAAAGGGGAGGCTACGATCAGAAGCCTGCCCTAAAATAGCAAGAAATGCCCAGCGCAGCGCGTGAAATAGCCCTCGAGCCGTGGGGTATAGCCTTTGGGTCCACGGGGAGGGAGGTTTCGGGGCTCGTCGCCGGAAATGGGTACAGTCTTTCAAGGTCCCTGTGGTGCCTGGGAGGCTACGGTCAGAATCCTGCCTAAATGGCAAGACACCAGCCGCGCAGCGCGGAAATAGCCGCCGAGGCCGGTGGGCTATAGCCTGGCCCCTCGGGGCCGGGGAGGGCGCTCGGGGCCTGAGTCGGAAATGGGTACAGTTTTTTCGAGGGTCTCGCCCAAAGGAGGTTACGGTCACCGCCCTAAACCTGCAAGAAATGCCCAGCTGGGCGCAGCGCGGTGAAATAGTCGCCGAGGCCGGTGGGCTATGGCAGCCTTTGGTCCGCGGGTCGGGAGGGGTTTCGGGGCCTCGTCCGCCGGAAATGGGTACAGGCCAAGGTCCTCGTGTGCCCAGTGGGAGGCTACGGTCAGAAGCCTGCCCTAAAATGGCAAGACATGCCCAGCGGTGCAGCGCGTGAAATAGTCGTCGAGGTCGGTGGGCTATAGCCTTTGGTCTGCAGGGGTTGGGGAGGGGGTTTCGGGGGCTCTGGTCGTCGGAAATGGGTACAGTCTTTTCGAAGGTCCTCGTGTGCCCAGTGAGAGGATACGGTCAAAGGCCTGCCCTAAAATGGCAAGAAATGCCCAGCGGCGCAGCACGGGAAAGAGTCGCCGAGGCCGGTGGGCTATAACCTTTGGTCCGCGGGGGTTGGGGAAGGTGTTTCGGGCGCTCTGTTCGTCGGAAATGGGTACAGCCTTTTCGAGCGTCCTCGTATGCCCAGTGGGAGGCTACGATCAGAAGCCTGTGCTAAAATAGCAAGAAATGCCCAGCGGCGCAGCGCGTGAAATAGTCGTCGAGGCCGGTGGGCTATAGCCTTTTGTCCGCGGGGGTTGGGGACGGGCGTTCGGGGTCTCTGGGCATCGGAAATGGGTACAGTCTTTTCGAAGGTCCTCGTGTGCCCAGTGGGAGGCTACGGTCAGACGCCTGCCCTAAAATGGCAAGACATGCCCAGCGGCGCAGCGCATGAAATAGTCGCCGAGGCCGGTGGGCTATAGCCTTTTGTCCGCGGGGGTTGGGGACGGGCGTTCGGGGTCTCTGGGCATCGGAAATGGGTACAGTCTTTTCGAGGGTCCTCGTGTGAGCAGTGGGAGGCTACGGTCAGAGGCCTGCCCTAAAATGGCAAGAAATGCCCAGCGGCGTAGCACGGGAAATAGTCACGGAGGCCGGTGGGCTATAGCCTTTGGTCCGCTTGGGAGGGGTTTCGGGGCCTGGCCGCCGAAATGGTACGGTCTTTTCGAGGGTCCTCGTGCCTGGGAGGCTACGCCAGAAGCTCGCCCTTAAATGGCAAGACATGCCCAGCAGCCGCAGCTCGGGAAATAGTCGCCGAGGCCGGTGGGCTATAGCCTTGGTCCGGGGGCCGGGGAGGCGTCGGGGCCTCGATTCTGAAATGGGTACAGTCCATTCGAGGGTCCTCGCGGGCCCATTGGGAGGCCACGGTCTTGGCCTGCCCTAAAATTTCAAGAAATGCCCAGCGGCGCAGCGCGTGAAATAGTCGTCGAGGCCGGTGGGTTATAGCCTTTGGTCTGCGGGGGTTGGGGAGGGGCGTCGGAAATGGGTAAAGTCTTTTCGAGGGTCCTCGTGTGCCCCGTAGGAGGCTACGGTCAGAGGCCTGCCCTAAAATGACAAGAAATGCCCAGCGGCGCAGCACGGGAAATTGTCACTGAGGCCGGTGGGCTATAGCCTTTGGTCCGCGGGGGTTGGGGAGTGGGTTTCGGGGGCTCTGGTCGTCAGAAATGGGTACAGTCTTTACGAGGGTCCTCGTGTGCCCAGTGAGAGGCTACGGTCAGAAGCCTGCCCTAAATTGGCAAGAAATGTCCAACGGCGCAGCGCGTGAAATAGTTGCCGAGGCCGGTGGCCTAGAGCCTTTGGTCCGCGGGGGTTGGGGAGGGAAGTTCTGGGGCTCTGGGCGTCGGAAATGGGTACAGTCTTTTCGAGGGTCCTAGTGTGCCCAGTGGGAGGCTACGATCAGAAGCCTTCCCTAAAATAGCAAGAAATGCCCAGCGGCGCAGCGCGTGAAATAGTCTTCGAGCCGGTGGGGTATAGCCTTTGGTCCACGGGGGTTGGGGAGGGGGTTTCGGCCTGTCGCCGGAAATGGGTACAGTCTTTCAAGGTCCTCGTGTGCCCAAGGGGAGGCTACGGTCAAGCCCCGCCCTAAATGGCAAGATATGCCCAGCGCAGCGGGAATAGTCGCCGAGGCCGGTGGGCTATAGCCTGGCCCTCGGGGCCGGGGAGGCGTCGGGGCTCTGGAGTCGGAAATGGGTACAGTCTTTTCGAGGGTCCTCGCGTGCCCAGTGGGAGGCTACGGTCAGGGCCTGCCCTAAACTGGCAAGAAATGCCCAGCGGCGCAGCGCGTGAAATAGTCGTCGAGGCCGGTGGGCTATAGCCTTTGGTCTGCGGGGGTTGGGGAGGGGGTTTCGGGGGCTCTGGTCGTCGGAAATGGGTACAGTCTTTTCGAAGGTCCTCGTGTGCCCAGTGAGGGGATACGGTCAAAGGCCTGCCCTAAAATGGCAAGAAATGCCCAGCGGCGCAGCACGGGAAATAGTCGCCGAGGCCGGTGGGCTATAACCTTTGGTCCGCGGGGGTTGGGGAAGGTGTTTCGGGGGCTCTGGTCGTCGGAAATGGGTACAGTCTTTACGAGGGTCCTCGTGTACCGAGTGGGAGGCTACGGTCAGAAGCCTGCCCTAAAATGGCAAGAAATGTCCAGCGGCGCAGCGCGTGAAATAGTCGCCGAGCCGGTGGGGTATAGCCTTTGGTCCACGGGGGTTGGGGAGGGGGTTTCGGGGGCTCTGGTCGTCGGAAATGGGTACAGTCTTTTCGAAGGTCCTCGTGTGCCCAGTGGGAGGCTACGGTCAGAAGCCTGCCCTAAAATGGCAAGACATGCCCAGCGGCGCAGCGCGTGAAATAGTCGTCGAGGCCGGTGGGCTATATCCTTTGGTCCGCGGGGGTTGGGGAGGGGCGTTCGGGGTCTCTGGGCATCGGAAATGGGTACAGTCTTTTCGAGGGTCCTCGTGTGCCCAGTGGGAGGCTACGGTTAGAGGCCTGCCCTAAAATGGCAAGAAATGCCCAGCGGCGCAGCACGGGAAATAGTCACGGA
Source organism: Citropsis articulata (assembly GCA_030449925.1). Classification (NCBI taxonomy): domain Eukaryota; kingdom Viridiplantae; phylum Streptophyta; class Magnoliopsida; order Sapindales; family Rutaceae; genus Citropsis; species Citropsis articulata. Next base: position 242,460 of record JASUUH010000062.1, read on the forward strand.
GGCCGGTGGGCTATAGCCTTTGGTCCGCGGGGGTTGGGGAGGGGGTTTCGGGGGCTCTGTTCGTCAGAAATGGGTACAGTCTTTACGAGGGTCCTCGTGTGCCCAGTGGGAGGCTACGGTCAGAAGCCTGCCCTAAAATGGCAAGAAATAGCGCTACAGGAAATAGCCGCCGAGGCCGGTGGGCTATAGCCTTTGGCCTCGGGCCGGGAGGCGTCGGGGATCCGAGTCGGAAATGGGTACAGTCTTTCGAGGGTCCTCGCTGCTGGGAGGCTACGGTCAGGCCTGCCCTAAATGGCAAGAATGCTCAGCGGCGCTGGTGAAATAGTCGCCGAGGCCGGTGGGCTATAGCCTTTGGTCTGCGGGGGTACGGGAGGGGCTTTCGGGGCCTGGCCTCGGAGATGGGTACAGTCTTTTCGAGGGTCCTCGCGCAAAGGGTGAGGCTACAATGGCTGGCCTTAAATGGCAAGAAATGTCCAGCGGCGCAGCGCGTCAAATAGTCGCCGAGGCCGGTGGGCTATAGCCTTTGGTCCGCGGGGGTTGGGGAGCGGCGTCGGAAATGGGTACAGTGTTTTCGAGGGTCCTGGCGCCTGTGGGAGGCTACGGTCAGAGGCCTGCCCTAAATGACAAGAAATGCCCAGCGCGCAACGCGGAAATAGTCACCGAGGCCGGTGGGCTATAGCCTGGTCCGCTGGGGCCGGGAGGGGTTTCGGCCCGTCATCGGAAATGGTTACAGTCTTTACGAGGGTCTTCGGGTGCCCAGAGGGAGGCTACGGTCAGAGGCCTGCCCTAACATGGCACGAAATACCCAGCGGCGTAGCGCGTCAAATAGTCGCCGAGGCCGGTGGGCTATAACCTTTGGTCCGCGGGGGTTGGGGAAGGTGTTTCGGGGTTCCGTCGCCGGAAATGGGTACAGTCTTTCAAGGTCCTCGTGGTGCCTGGGGAGGCTACGGTCGAAGCCTGCCCTAAATGGCAAGACATGCCCAGCGCGCAGCGCGGTGAAATAGTCGCCGAGGCCGCGGCTATAGCCTTGGTCCGCTGGGGCCGGGAGGGAAGTTCGCCTGGGCCGGAAATGGGTACAGTGTTTTCCAGAGTCCTCGCAGCCCAGTGAGGGTACGATCAAGCCTGCCCTAAAATGGCAAGAAATGCCCAGCGCGCAGGCTTGAAATAGTCACCAGTGCCGTGGGCTACAGCCATTGGTCCGCTGGGTCGGGAGGTGGTTTCGGCCTGGTCGCCGGAAATATGTACAGTCTTTTCGAGGGTCCTCGCTGGGGAGGCTACGGTCAGAAGACCGCCCTAAATGGCAAGAAATGCCCAGCCGCGAAATAGTCGCCTGTGCCCGTGGGCTATAGCCTGGTCCGCGGGGCCGGGAGGTATCGGGGCCTGCCGGAAATGGGTACAGTCTTTTCGAGGGTCCTCGCGCCTCAAAGGGGAGGTTACGGCCGTGGCCTCGCCCTAAATGGCAAGAAATACCCAGCGCGCAGCGTGCGGAAATAGTCGCCGGGGCCGGTGGGCGATAGCCTTTGTCCACCGGGTCGGGAGGGCGCTCGGGGCTCTGGGCGTCAAATGGGTACAGTCTTTTCGAGGGTCCTCGTGTGCCCAGTGGGAAGCTACGGTCAGAGGCTTGCCCTAAAATGGCAAGAAATGCCCAACGGCGCAGCGCATGAAATAGTCACCGAGGCCGGTGGGCTATAGCCTTTGGTCCACGGGGGTTGGGGAGGGGCGTTCGGGGGTTCTGGTGGTCAGAAATGGGTACAGTCTTTTCGAGTGTCCTCGTGTGCCCAGTGGGAGGCTACGGTCAGAGGCCTGCCCTAAAATGGCAAGACATGCCCAGCGGCGCAGCGCACAGGAAATAGTCGCCGAGGCCGGTGGGCTATAGCCTTTGTCCACGGGGGAGGGCGTCGGGGCTCTCGCATCCAAATGGGTACAGTCTTTTCGAGGGTCCTCGTGTGCCCAGTGGGAGGCTACGGTCAGAAGCCTGCCCTAAAATGGCAAGAAATGCCCAGCGGCGCATCGCGTGAAATAGTCACCGAGGCCGGTGGTCTATAGCCTTTGGTCCGCGGGGGTTGGGGAGGGGGGTTCGGGGTTTCTGGTCGTCAGAAATGGGTACAGTCTTTTCGAGTGTCCTCGTGTGCCTGGGTAGGCTACGGCCGAGACCCGCCTACAATGGCAAGACATGCCCAGCGTCGCAGTGCGTGAAATAGTCGCCGAGGCCGGTGGGCTATAGCCGGTCCACGGGGTCGGGAGGGCGCTCGGGGCTCGCCCGAAATGGGTACAGTCTTTCGAGGGTCCTCGGTGCTCAGTGGGAGGCTACGCCGTAAGCCTGCCCTAAAATGGCAAGAAATGCCCAGCGCGCATCGCGTGAAATAGTCACCGAGGACGGTGGTCTATAGCCTTTGGTCCGCTGGGGCCGGGAGGGTCGCTCGCGGTTCTGGCCGCCGTAAATGGGTACAGTCTTTTCGAAAGTGTCCTCGCAGCTCAGTGGAAGGCTACGGCCGAGGCCCGCGCTAAATGGCAAGAAATGCCCAGCGCGCAGCTGCGTGAATTGCTACCGAGGCCGTGGGTTATAGCCTTTGGTCCGCTGGGGCTGGGAGGGAAGTTCGGGGCTCGGTCGCCGAAATGGGTACGGCCTTTTCGAGGGTCCTCGTGTTCCCAAAGGGGAGGCTACGGTCAAGCCCGCCCTAAATGGCAAGACATACCCAGCAATAGTCGCTGAGGCCGGTGGGCTATAGCCTGGTCCGCTGGGGCCGGGAGGGGCGCTCGGGGCTCGCCCAAAATGGGTAGTCTTTCGAGGGTCCTCGGTGCCTGGGTGGGAGGCTACGGTCGAAGCCCGCCTAAAATGGCAAGACATGCCCAGCGCGCAGCGCTGAAATGGTCACCGAGGCCGGTGGGCTATAGCATTTGGTCCGCGGGGTTGGGAGGGAAGTTCGGGGCTCGTCGCCGAAATGGGCACGGGCCTTTCGAGGGTCCCGTGGTTCCTGTGGGAGGCTACGGTCAAGCCCCGCCTAAAATGGCAAGACATACCCAGCGCGCAAATAGTCGCCGAGGCCGTGGGCTATAGCCTTTGGTCCACGGGGGCCGGGAGGCATTCGGGGCTCAAGCGCCAAAATGGGTACAGTCTTTTCGAGGGTCCTCGTGGTGCCTGGGGGCGAGGCTACGGTCATTTGCCTGCCCTAAAATGGCAAGACATGCCCAGCGGCGCAGCGAGCGAAATAGTCGTCGAGGCCGTGGGCTACAGCCTTGGTCCACCGCTGGGGAGGGCGCTCGGGGCCTGGCCCAACATGGCTACGCCTTTTCGAGGGTCCTCGTGGTGCCTGGGGAGGTTACGGTCAGAAGCCTGCCCTAAAATGGCAACAAATGCCCAGCGCGCATCGCGGAAATAGTCACCGAGGCCGGTGGTCTATAGCCTGGTCCGCTGGGTTGGGGAGGGGGTTCGGGGTTCCGTGGTCGAAATGGGCACAGTCCTTTCGAAAGTGTCTCGTGCCCAATGGGAGGCTACGGTCAGAGGCCTGCCCTACAATGGCAAGACATGCCCAGCGGCGCATTGCGTGAAATAGTCGCCGAGGCCGGTGGGCTATAGCCTTTGGTCCACGGGGGTTGAGGAGGGGCGTTCGGGGGCTCTGGGAGTCCAAAATGGGTACAGTCTTTTCGGGGGTCCTCGTGTACCCAGTGGGAGGCTACGGTCAGAGGCCTGCCCTAAAATGGCAAGAAATAACCCGCGGCGCAGCGCGTGAAATAGTCACCGAGGCCGGTGGGCTATAGCCTTTGGTCCGCGGGGGTTGGGGAGGGGGTTTCGGGGGCTCTGGTCGTAAGAAATGGGTACAGTCTTTTCGAGGGTCCTCGTGTGCCCAGTGGGAGTCTACGGTCAGAAGCCTGCCCTAAAATGGCAAGACATGCCCAGAGGCGCAGCGCGTGAAATAGTCCCCGAGGTTAGTGGGATATAGCCTTTGGTCCGCGGGGGTTGGGGAGAGAAGTTCCGGGGCTCTGGGCGTCGGAAATGGGTACAGTCTTTTCGAGGGTCCTCGTAGCCCGCGGGGAGACTACGATCAGAAGCCTGCCCTAAAATAGCAAGAAATGCCAAGCGCGCAGCGTGAAATAGTCGCCGAGGCCGGGCTATAGCGCGGCCCGGGGGCTGGGAGGGGCGCTCAGGGCCTGGGTGTCGGAAATGGCATGCTTTCGAGGGTCCTCGCGGCCTGGGGAGGCTACGGTCAGGGCTCACCCTAAATGGCAAGAAATGCCCAGCGCACAAATACAGGAAATAGTCGCCGAGGCCGTGGGATATCGGCCGGTCTCGCGGGGGGAAGCCGGAAATGGCACAGTCTTTTCGAGGGTTATCTTGTGCCCTGGGGAGGCTACGGTCAGACGCCTGCCCTAAAATGGCAAGAAATGCCCAGCGCGCAGCTGCGAAATAGTCGCCGAGGCCGGTGGCTATAGCCTTGGGTCCGGGGTTGGGGAGGCGTCGGGGTTCTGGCGTCCAAATGGGTACAGTCTTTCGAGGGTCCTCGTACCCAGTGGGAGGATACGTCAGAGGCCTGCCCTAAATGGCAAGAAATGCGGCTATAGCCTTTGGTCCGCGGGGAGGGGTTTAAATGAGTACAGTCTTTTCGAGGGTCCTCGCAGCCAGCTGAGGCTGAGAGCCTGCCCTAAATGGCAAAAATGCCCAGCGCGCAGCGAAATAGTCACCGAGGCCGGTGGGCTATAGCCTTGGTCCGCGGGGCCGGGAGGGGTTTAGGGGCTCGTCGTCCGGAAATGGATACGCCTTTTCGAGGGTCTCGTGGCTGGAGGCTACGGTCAGAAGCCTGCCCTAAAATGGCAAGACATGCCCAGCGGCGCAGCGCGTGAAATAGTTACCGAGGCCGGTGGGCTATAGCCTTTGGTCCACGGGGCCGGAGGGTCGCCTGGGGCTCGTCCAAATGGGTACAGCCTTTTCGAGGGTCCTCGTGTACCTGGGGGAGGCTACGGTCCGAGGCCTGCCCAAATGACAAGAAATGCCCAGCGCGCAGCGTGTGAATTAGTAACCGAGGCCGGTGGGCTTTCGCATTTGGTCCGCGGGGCTGGGAGCGCGCTCGGGGTTCCGGCCGAAATTGGTACAGCCTTTTCGAGGGTCTCGTGGTGCCCTGCTGGAGGCTACGGTCAGAAGCCTGCCCTTAAATGGCAAGAAATGCCCAGCGGCGCAACTGCAAAATAGTCGCCGAGGCCGGTGGGCTTTAGCCTTTGGTCCGGGGGTTGGGGAAGGTCGGGACTCGTCGCCGAAATGGGCACGCCTTTTTCGAGGGTCCTCGTGGTGCCCAGTGGGAGGCTACGGTCAGAAGTCGCCCTAAAATGGCAAGAAATGCCCATCGCGCAGCGCAGTGAAATAGTCACCGAGGCCGGTGACAGACTTGGGTCCGCGGGGGGGAGGGGTTTCGGGGCCTGGTCGCCGCAATGGGCAGATTTTCAAGGGTCCTCGTGGTGCTGGGAGGCTACGGCCGAGGCCCGCCCTAAAATTACAAAAATGCCCAGCGCAGCGCGTGAAATAGTCACCGAGGACGGTGGCAGGCTGGGTCCGCTGGGGTTGGGGAGGGTTTAGGGGCTCGTCACGAAAATGAGTACGCCTTTTCGAGGGTCCTCGCAGCCCAATCGGAGGCTACGCTCAGAAGCCCGCCCTAAAATGGCAAGAAATGCCCAGCGCGCATCGCGTGAAATAGTCACCGAGGCCGGTGCTATAGCCTTGGTCCGGGGTTGGGAGGGGTTCGGGGTTCCGTGGTCACGAAATGGGTACGCTTTTCGAGTGTCCTCGTGCCCAATCGAGGCTACGTCGAGGCTCGCCTTACAATGGCAAGACATGCCCAGCGCATTGCGTGAAATAGTCACCGAGGCCGTGGGCTATAGCCTTTGGTCCACGGGGGCCGAGGAGGGGCGTCGGGGCTCGAGTCCAAAATGGGTACAGTCTTTTCGGGGGTCCTTGTGTACCCAGTGGGAGTCTACGGTCAGAGGCCTGCCCTTTAATGGCAAGAAATAACCCGCGGCGCATTGCGTGAAATAGTCACCGAGGCCGGTGGGCTATAGCCTTTGGTCCGCGGGGGTTGGGGAGGGGTCGGGCCCGGTCAAGAAATGGGTACAGCCTTCGAGGGTCCTCGCAGTGGGAGTCTACGGTCAGAAGCCTGCCCTAAAATGGCAAGACATGCCCAGAGGCGCAGCGCGTGAAATAGTCCCCGAGGTGAGTGGGATATAGCCTTTGGTCCGCGGGGGTTGGGGAGAGAAGTTCCGGCTCGCCGAAATGGGTACAGCCTTTTTCGAGGGTCCTGGTGCCCAGGGAGACTACGATCAGAAGCCTGCCCTAAAATAGCAAGAAATGCCCAGAGCGCGCGTGAAATAGTCGCCGAGGCCGGGCTATAGCCTGGCCCGCTGGGGAGGGGCGTCGGGGCCGGGTGTCGGAAATGGCAGTCTTTCGAGGGTCCTCGTGCGTGGGAGGCTACGGTCAGCGGCTCACCCTAAAATGGCAAGAAATGCACAGCTGCACAGCGCACGAAATAGTCGCCGAGGCCGGGCTGGATATCGGCCGGTCTCATGGGGTTGGGAGGGGCGCCTGTCGAAATGGGTACAGTCTTTTTCGAGGGTTTTCTTGTGCCCTGTGGGAGGCTACGGTCGAGGCCTGCCCTAAATGACAAGAAATGCCCAGCGCGCAGCGCAGAAATAGTCGCCGAGGCCGGTGGGATATAGCCTGGTCCGGGGTCGGGGAGGCGCTGGGTGTTCTGGGCGTCCGAAATGGGTACAGTCTTTTCGAGGGTCCTCGTGTACCCAGTGGGAGGCTACGGTCAGAGGCCTGCCCTAAAATGGCAAGAAATGCCCAGCGGCGCAGCGCGGGAAATAGTCACCGAGGCCGGTTGGCTATAGCCTTTGGTCCGCGGGGGTTGGGGCGGGGGTTTCGGGGGCTCTGTTCGTCGGAAATGGGTACAGTCTTTTCGAGGGTCCTCGTGTGCCCAGTGGGAGGCTACGTGAGAGCCTTCCCTAAAATGGCAAAAAATGCCCAGCAGCGCAGCGCGTGAAATAGTTACTGAGGCCGGTGGGCTATAGCCTTTGGTCCGCGGGGGTTGGGGAGGGGTTTTAGGGGGCTCTGGTCGTCGAAAATGAGTACAGTCTTTTCGAGGGTCCTCGTGTGCCCAGTGGGAGGCTACGTTCAGAAGCCTGCCCTAAAATGGCAAAATACCCCAGCGCGCGCAGCTGAACAAATAGTCACCGTGGCCGGTGGGCCATAGCCTTTGGTCCGCGGGGCCGGGAGGGGTTTAGGGGCTCGTCACGGAAATGGAGTATGCCTTTTCGAGGGTCCTCGTGGTGCTGGGAGGCTTACGTCAAGCCCGCCCTAAAATGGCAAGACATGCCCAGCGCGCAGCGTGAAATAGTTACCGAGGCCGGTGGGCTATAGCCTTTGGTCCACGGGGCCGGGAGGGTCGGGGGCTCGGTCCCGGAAATGGGTACAGCCTTTTCGAGGGTCCTCGTACCCAGCTGGGAGGCTACGGTCGAGGCCCGCCCTAAATGACAAGAAATGCCCAGCGCGCAGCGCTGGTGAATTAGTCGCCGAGGCCGTGGGCTTTAGAATTTGGTCCACGGGGCTGGGAGCGCGCTCGGGGCTCGGGCGCGAAATTGGTACAGTCTTTCGAGGGTCTCGGTGCCCCGTGGGAGGCTACGGTCAAGCTCGCCTAAAATAGCAAGAAATGCCCAGCGCGCAGCGCCACAAATAGTCGCCGAGGCCGGTGGGCACAGTTTGGTCCGCTGGGGTTGGGGAAGGTGTCGGGGACTCGTCGCGCCGAAATGGGCACAGCCTTTTCGAGGGTCCGCGGGGGCCCCGCGGGAGGCTACGGCCAGAAGCCTGCCCTAAAATGGCAAGAGAATGCCCATCGCGCAGAAATAGTCACCCGAGGCCGGTGAGCTATAGACTGGGTCCGCGGGGGTTAGGAGGGGTTTCGGCCTCGTCGCCGGAAATGGGCATGATTTTCAAGGGTCCTCGGTAGCCTAGTGGGAGGCTACGGTCAGAGGCCTGCCCTAAAATTGCAAAAAATGCCCAGCGGCGCAGCGCGTGAAATAGTCACCGAGGACGGTGGGCTATAGGCTTTGGTCCGCGGGGGTTGGGGAGGGGTTTTAGGGGGCTCTGGTCGTCGAAAATGAGTACAGTCTTTTCGAGGGTCCTCGTGTGCCCAATGGGAGGCTACGTTCAGAAGCCTGCCCTAAAATGGCCAGAAATGCCCAGCGGCGCAGCGCGTGAAATAGTCACCGAGGCCGGTGGGATATAGCCTTTGGTCCGCGGGGGTTGGGGAGGGGGTTCGGGAGTTCTGGGCGTCCGAAATGGGTACAGCCTTTTCGAGGGTCCTCGTGTACCTAGTGGGAGGCTACGGTCAGAGGCCTGCCCTAAAATGACAAGAAATGTCAGCGCGCAGGGAAATAGTCACCGAGGCCGTGGGTTATAGCCTTGGTCCGGGGGCCGGGAGGGGTTTCATGCTCGTCATCGGAAACGCTGCAGTCTTTTCGAGGGTCCTCGTGCCTGGGGAGGCTACGGTCAGAAGCCTGTCCTAAATAGCAAGAAATGCCCAGCGCGCAAGGCGCCAAATAGTCGCCGAGGCCGTGGGCTATAGCCTTTGGTCCGCGAGGGTGGGGAAGGTGTTTCGCGGCTCGTGGTCGAAATGGGTACAGTCTTTTCGAGGGTCCTCGGGTGCCCAGTGGGAGGCTACGGTCAGATGCCTGCCCTAAATTGGCAACACATGCCCAGCGGCGCAGCGCGTTAAATTGTCGCCGTGGCCGGGGGGCTATTGCCTTTGGTCCGGGGGGGTGGGGGTGGGGCGTTCGGGGGCTCTGGGCGTCCGAAATGGGTACAGTCTTTTCGAGGGTCCTCGTGTACCCAGTGGGAGGCTACGGTCAGAGGCCTGCCCTAAAATGGCAAGAAATGCCCAGCGGCGCAGCGCGTGAAATAGTCACCGAGGCCGGTGGGCTATAGCCGTTGGTCCGCTGGGGTTGGGGCGGGGTTTCGTGTTGTTCGTCCGGAAATGGGTACAGTCTTTCGAGGGTCATCGTGGTGCCCAGTGGGAGGCTACGTGAGGCCTTCCTAAAATGGCAAAAATACCCAGCAGCGCAGCTGAAATAGTTATCGAGGCCGTGGGCTATAGCCTTTGGTCCACTGGGGTTGGGATGGGTTTTAGGGGCTCGTCGCCGAAAAATGAGCAGTCTTTTCGAGGGTCCTCGCAGCCCAAAGTGGGAGGCTACGGTCAGAAGCCTGCCCTAAAATGGCAAGAAATGCCCAGCGGCGCAGCGCGTGAAATAGTCACCGAGGCCGGTGGGCTATAGCCTTTGGTCCGCGGGGGTTGGGGCGGGGGTTTCGGGGGCTCTGGTCGTCGAAAATGAGTACAGTCTTTTCGAGGGTCCTCGTGTGCCCAGTGGGAGGCTACGGTCAGAAGCCTGTCCTAAAATTGCAAGACATGCCCAGCGGCGTAGCGCGTGAAATAGTCGCCGAGGCCGGTGGGCTATAGCCTTTGGTCCGCGGGGGTAGGGGGGGTTTAGGGGGCTCTGGTCATCGAAAAAGGGTACAGTCTTTTCGAGGGTCCTCGTGTGCCCAGTGGGAGGCTACGGCCAAGTGCATGCCCTAAAATGCCAAGAAATGCACAGCGCGCAGCGCTGCAGAAATAGTCACCGAGTCCGTGGGCTATAGCTGGTCCGCTGGGGTTGGGGAGGGGTTTCAGGGCTCGTCCGCCGAAAATGGGTACATTCTTTTCGAGGGTCGCTCGTGCCCAAAGCGGGAGGCTACGGCCGAGGCTCGCGCTAAATGGCAAGAAATGCCCAGCGCGCAGCTGCGGAAACGGTCGCCGAGGCCGTGGGCTATAGCCTGGTCCGCATGGGCTGGGAGGGCCGTCGGGGTTCTGGGCTCGAAATGGGTACAGTTTTTCGAGGGTCCTTGTGTGCCCAAAGGAGGCTACGGTCGAGGCCTGCCCTAAATGGCAACAAATGTTCAGCGCGGCCCGGAAATAGTCATCGAGGCCGGTGGGCTATAGCCTTTGTCCACGGGATGGGAGGGGTTTCGGGGCTCGCCGCCGGAAATTGGTACCTTTTTCGAGGGTCCTCGCGTCAGGGGAGGCTACGCTCGTGGCCTCGCCCTAAATGGCAAGAATGCCCAGCGCGCAACGCGTGAAATAGTCACGAGGCCGGTGGGCTATAGCCTTCGTCCGCTGGGGTGGGAGGCGCTCGGGGCTGGCGTCCAAATGGGTACAGCTTCAAGGTCCTCGTGTACCTGGGGAGGCTACGGTCAGAGGCCTCGCCTAAATGGCAAGACATGCCCAGCGGCGCAGCGCATGAAATAGTCACCGAGGACGGTGGGCTATAGGCTTTGGTCCGCGGGGGTTGGGGAGGGGTTTTAGGGGGCTCTGGTCGTCGAAAATGAGTACAGTCTTTTCGAGGGTCCTCGTGTGCCCAATGGGAGGCTACGTTCAGAAGCCTGCCCTAAAATGGCAAGAAATGCCCAGCGGCGCAGCGCGTGAAATAGTCACCGAGGCCGGTGGGATATAGCCTTTGGTCCGCGGGGGTTGGGGAGGGGGTTCGGGGGTTCTGGGCGTCAGAAATGGGTACAGTCTTTTTGAGGGTCTTCGTGTGCCCCGTGGGAGGCTACGGTTAGAGGCCTGCCCTAAAATGACAAGAAATGCCCAGCGGCGCAGCGCGGGAAATAGTCACTGAGGCCGGTGGGCTATAGCCTTTGGTCCGCGGGGGTTGGGGAGGGGGTTTCGGGGGTGCTGGTCGGCCGAAATGGGTACAGTCTTTTCGAGGGTCCTCGTGTGCCCAGTGGGAGGCTACGGTCAGAGGCCTGCCCTAAAATTGCAAAAAATGCCCAGCGGCGCAGCGCGTTGAATAGTCACCGAGGCCGGTGGGCTATAGCCTTTGGTCCGCGGGGGTTGGGGAGGGGGTTTCGGGGGCTCTGGTCGTCGGAAATGGGTACAGTCTTTTCGAGGGTCCTCGTGCCTGGGGGAGGCTACGGTCGAAGCCCGCCCTAAATGGCAAGACATGCCCAGCGCGCAGCGCTGCGAAATAGTCGCCGAGGCCGGTGGGCTATAGCCTTGGTCCGCGAGGGCTGGGAGGGGTTTACGGGCTCGTCATCGAAAATGGGTACAGTCTTTTCGAGGGTCCTCGCAGCCTGGGTGGGAGGCTACGGTCGAGGATCGCCCCAAATGGCAAGAAATGCCCAGCGCGCAGCTGGAAACGGTCGCCGAGGCCGGTGGGCTATAGCCTTGGTCCGCGAGGGCTGGGGAGGGGCTTAGGGCCTGCATCGGAAATGGGTACAGTCTTTCGAGGGTCCTCGTGCCCCGTTGGAGGCTACGGTCAGAGGCCTGCCCTAAAATGACAAGAAATGCCCAGCGGCGCAGCGCGTGAATTAGTCGCCGAGGCCGGTGGGCTATAGCCTTTGGTCCGCGGGTTTTGGGGAGCGGCGTTCGGGGGTTCTGGGAGTCAGAAATGGGTACAGTCTTTTTGAGGGTCTTCGTGTGCCCCGTGGGAGGCTACGGTCAGAAGCCTGTCCTAAAATAGCATGAAATGCCCAGCGGCGCAGCGCGTCAAATAGTCGCCGAGGCCGGTGGGCAATAGCCTTTGGTCCGCGGGGGTTGGGGAGGGGTTTTAGGGGGCTCTGGTCGTCGAAAATGAGTACAGTCTTTTCGAGGGTCCTCGTGTACGCAGGGGGAGGCTACGTTCAGAAGCCTGCCCTAAAATGGCAAGAAATGCCCAGCGGCGCAGCGCGTGAAATAGTCACCGAGGCCGGTGGGCTATAGCCTGTGGTCCGCGGGGGTTAGGGAGGGGGTTTCGGGGGCTCTGGTCGTCGGAAATGGGTACAGTCTTTTCGAGGGTCCTCGTGTGCCCAGTGGGAGGCTACGGTCAGAGGCCTGCCCTAAAATTGCAAAAAATGCCCAGCGGCGCAGCGCGTGAAATAGTCACCGAGGACGGTGGGCTATAGGCTTTGGTCCGCGGGGGTTGGGGAGGGGTTTTAGGGGGCTCTGGTCGTCGAAAATGAGTACAGTCTTTTCGAGGGTCCTCGTGTGCCCAGTGGGAGGCTACGTTCAGAAGGCTGCCCTAAAATGGCAAGAATTACCCAGCGGCGCAGCGCGTGAAATAGTCACCGAGGCCGGTGGGCTATAGCCTTTGGTCCGCGGGGGTTGGGGAGGGGGTTCGGGGGTTCTGGGCGTCAGAAATGGGTACAGTCTTTTTGAGGGTCTTCGTGTGCCCCGTGGGAGGCTACGGTTAGAGGCCTGCCCTAAAATGACAAGAAATGCCCATCGGCGCAGCGCGGGAAATAGTCACGGAGGCCGGTGGGCTATAGCCTTTGGTCCGCAGGGGTTGGGGAGGCGGTTTCGGGGGCTCTGGTCGTCAGAAATGGGTACAGTCTTTTCGAGGGTTTTCGTGTGCATAGTGGGAGGCTACGGTCAGAAGCCTACCCTAAAATGGCAAGACATGCCCAGCGGCGCAGCGCGGGAAATAGTCGCTGAGGCCGGTGGGCTATAGCCTTTGGTCCGCTGGGGCCGGGAGGGGTTTCGGGGCCTGTCCGCCGGAAATGGGTACAGTCTTTTCGAGGGTCCTCGTGTGCCCAGTGGGAGGCTACGGTCAGAAGCCTGCCCTAAAATGGCAAGACATGCCCAGCGGCGCAGCGCGTGAAATAGTCGCCGAGGCCGGTGGGCTATAGCCTTTGGTCCGCGAGGGTTGGGGAGGGGGTTTACGGGGCTCTGGTCATCGAAAATGGGTACAGTCTTTTCGAGGGTCCTCGTGTGCCCAGTGGGAGGCTACGGTCAGAGGCCTGCCCTAAAATGGCAAGAAATGCCCAGCGGCGCAGCGCGTGAAACGGTCGCCGAGGCCGGTGGGCTATAGCCTTTGGTCCGCGAGGGTTGGGGAGGGGGTTTAGGGGGCTCTGGGCATCGGAAATGGGTACAGTCTTTTCGAGGGTCCTCGTGTGCCCCGTTGGAGGCTACGGTCAGAGGCCTGCCCTAAAATGACAAGAAATGCCCAGCGGCGCAGCGCGTGAATTAGTCGCCGAGGCCGGTGGGCTATAGCCTTTGGTCCGCGGGTTTTGGGGAGCGGCGTTCGGGGGTTCTGGGAGTCAGAAATGGGTACAGTCTTTTTGAGGGTCTTCGTGTGCCCCGTGGGAGGCTACGGTCAGAAGCCTGTCCTAAAATAGCATGAAATGCCCAGCGGCGCAGCGCGTCAAATAGTCGCCGAGGCCGGTGGGCAATAGCCTTTGGTCCGCGGGGGTTGGGGAGGGGTTTTAGGGGGCTCTGGTCGTCGAAAATGAGTACAGTCTTTTCGAGGGTCCTCGTGTACGCAGTGGGAGGCTACGTTCAGAAGCCTGCCCTAAAATGGCAAGAAATGCCCAGCGGCGCAGCGCGTGAAATAATCACCGAGGCCGGTGGGCTATAGCCTGTGGTCCGCGGGGGTTAGGGAGGGGGTTTCGGGGGCTCGCCGGAAATGGGTACAGCCTTTTCAAGGGTCCTCGTGGTGCCTGGGGGAGGCTACGTTCAGAAGCCTGCCCTAAAAGGGCAAAAAATGCCCAGCGGCGCAGCGCGTGAAATAGTCACCGAGGACGGTGGGCTATAGCCTTTGGTCCGCGGGGGTTGGGGAGGGGTTTTAGGGGGCTCTGGTCGTCGAAAATGAGTACAGTCTTTTCGAGGGTCCTCGTGTGCCCAGTGGGAGGCTACGTTCAGAAGGCTGCCCTAAAATGGCAAGAATTGCCCAGCGGCGCAGCGCGTGAAATAGTCACCGAGGCCGGTGGGCTATAGCCTTTGGTCCGCGGGGCTGGGAGGTTCGGGTTCGGGCGCCGAAATGGCATGCCTTTTGAGGGTCTTCGTGTGCCCCGTGGGAGGCTACGGTTAGAGGCCTGCCCTAAAATGACAAGAAATGCCCATCGGCGCAGCGCGGGAAATAGTCACGGAGGCCGGTGGGCTATAGCCTTTGGTCCGCAGGGCCGGGGAGGCGGGGGCCCGGTCGCCGAAATGGGCAGTCTTTTCGAGGGTTTTCGTGCATAGTGGAGGCTACGGTCAGAAGCCTACCCTAAATGGCAAGACATGCCCAGCGCGCAGCTGGGAAATAGTCGCCGAGGCCGGTGGGCTATAGCCTGGTCCGCTGGGGTCGGGAGGGAGTTCGGGGCTCGGCGTCCAAACGGGCAGCCTTTTCAAAGGTCCTCGTACCTGGGGAGTCTACGGTCATAGGCGTGCCCTAAATGGCAAGAAATGCCCTGCGGCGCAGCGCGGGAAATAGTAACCGAGGCCGGTGGGCTATAGCATTTGGTCCGCGGGGTCAGCGGGGTTTCGGGTTGCTCGGTCCGCCGGAAATCGGTACAGTTTTCGAGGGTCCTCGGTGCCCAAAGTGGGAGGCTACGGTGAGAGGCCTGCCCTAAATGGCAAAATGCCCAGCAGCGCAGCTGCTAAATAGTTACCGAGGCCGGTGGGCTATAGCCTTTGGTCGGGCGGGGTTGGGAGGGTTTTAGGGGCTCGTCATCGAAAATGAGTACGCCTTTTCGAGGGTCCTCGTGGTGCCCAGTGGGAGGCTACGCTCAAGCCTGCCCTAAATGGCAAGAAATGCCCAGCGCCAAGGCGTGAAATAGTCACCGAGGCCGTGGGCTATAGCCTTTGGTCCGCGGGGTTGGGGAGGGGTTTCGGGGCTCGTCGAAAATGAGTACAGTCTTTTCGAGGGTCCTCGTGTGCCCAGTGGGAGGCTACAGTCAGAAGCCTGTCCTAAAATTACAAGACATGCCCAGCGGCGTAGCGCGTGAAATAGTCGCCGAGGCCGGTGGGCTATAGCCTTTGGTCCGCGGGGGTAGGGGAGGGGGTTTAGGGGGCTCTGGTCGTCGAAAATGGGTACAGTCTTTTCGAGGGTCCTCATGTGCCCAGTGGGAGGCTACGGTCAGAAGCCTGCCCTAAAATGGCAAGAAATGCCCAGCGGCACAGCGCGTTAAATAGTCATCGAGGCCGGTGGGCTATAGCCTTTGGTCCCCGGGGGTTGGAGAGGGGGTTTAGGGGGCTCTGGTCGTCGAAAATGGGTACATTCTTTTCGAGGGTCCTCGTGTGCCCAGTGGGAGGCTACGGTCAGAGGCTTGCCCTAAAATGGCAAGAAATGCCCAGCGGCGCAGCGCGTGAAACGGTCGCCGAGGCCGGTGGGCTATAGCCTTTGGTCCGCATGGGTTGGGGAGGGGCGTTCGGGGGTTCTGGGCGTCGGAAATGGGTACAGTCTTTTCGAGGGTCCTTGTGTGCGGGAGGCTACGGTCAGAGGCCTGCCCTAAAATGGCAACAAATGCCCAGCGGCGCGGCGCGGGAAATAGTCACTGAGGCCGGTGGGCTATAGCCTTTGGTCCACGGGGGATCGGGAGGGGGTTTCGGGGGCTCTGGTCGTCGGAAATTGGTACAGTCTTTTCGAGGGTCCTCGTGTACCCAGTGGGAGGCTACGGTCAGAGGCCTGCCCTAAAATGGCAAGAAATGCCCTGCGGCGCTGCGCGGGAAATAGTCACCGAGGCCGGTGGGCTATAGCCTTTGGTCCGCGGGGGTTGGGGCGGGAGTTTCGGGGGCTCTGGTCGTCGGAAATGGGTACGGTCTTTTCGAGGATCCTCGTGTGCCAAGTGGGAGGCTACGGTGAGAGGCCTGCCCCAAAATGGCAAGAAATGCCCAGCGGCACAGCGCGTGAAATTGTCACTGAGGCCGGTGGGCTATAGCCTTTGGTCCGCGGGGGTTGGGGCGGGGGTTTCGGCGGCTCTGGTCGTCGGAAATGGGTACAGTCTTTTCGAGGGTCCTCGTGTGCCCAGTGGGAGGCTACGGTTAGAGGCCTGCCCCAAAATGGCAAGAAATGCCCAGCGGCACAGCGCGTGAAATAGTCACTGAGGCCGGTGGGCTATAGCCTTTGGTCCGTGGGGGTTGGGGCGGGGGTTTCGGCGGCTCTGGTCGTCGGAAATGGGTACAGTCTTTTCGAGGGTCCTCGTGTGCCCAGTGGGAGGCTACGGTGAGAGGCCTGCGCTAAATGGCAAAAATGCCCAAAGCAGCAAAGGCGTGAAATAGTCACTGAGGCCGGTGGGCTATAGCCTTTGGTCCGCGGGGGTCGGGGAGGGGGTTTAGGGGGCTCTGGTCATCGAAAATGGGTACAGTCTTTTCGAGGGTATTCGTCTGCCCAGTGGGAGGCTACGTTCAGAAGCATGCCCTAAAATGGCAAAAAATAACCAGCGGCGCAGCGCGTGAAATAGTCGCCGAGGCCGGTGGGCTATAGCCTTTGGTCCGCGGGGTCAAGGGCGCCTGGGCGTCGAAAATGGGTACAGTCTTTTCGAGGGTCCTTGTGTACCCAGTGGGAGGCTACGGTTAGAGGCCTGCCCTAAAATGGCAAGAAATACCCAGCGGCACAGCGCGTGAAACGGTCGCCGAGGCCGGTGGGCTATAGCCTCTGGTCCGCGGGGGTTGGGGAGGGAAGTTCTGGGGCTCTGGTCGTCGGAAATGGGTACAGTCTTTTCGAGGGTCCTCGTGTGCCCAGTGGGAGGCTACGGTCAGAAGCCTGCCCTAAAATGGCAAGAAATACCCAGCGGCGCAGCGCGTGAAATAGTCGCCGAGGCCGGTGGGCTATAGCCTTTGGTCCGCGGGGGTTGGGGAGGGAAGTTCTGGGGCTCTGGGCGTCGGAAATGGGTACAGTCTTTTCGAGGGTCCTCGTGTGCCCAGTGGGAGGCTACGGTCAGAAGCCTGCCCTAAAATGGCAAGAAATGCCCAGCGGCGCATCGCGTGAAATGGTCGCCGAGGCCGGTGGGCTATAGCCTTTGGTCCGCGGGGGTTGGGGAGGCAAGTTCTGGGGCTCTGGGCATCGGAAATGGGTACAGTCTTTTCGAGGGTCCTCGTGTACCCAGTGGAAGGCTACGGTCAGAGGCCTGCCCTAAAATGGCAAGAAATTCCCAGCGGCGCAGCGCGTGAAATAGTCACCGAGGCCGGTGGGCTATAGCCTTTGGTCCGCGGGGGTTGGGGAGGGTGTTTCGGGGGCACTGGTCGTCGGAAATGGGTACTGCCTTTTCGAGGGTCCTCGTGTGCCCAGTGGGAGGCTACGGTCAGAAGCCTGCCCTAAAATGGCAAGAAATGTCCAGCGGCGCAGCACTTGAAATAGTCGCCGAGACCGGTGGGCTATAGCCTTTGGTCCGCGGGGGTTGGGGAGGGGGTTTCGGGGGCTCTGCGCGTCGGAAATGGGTACAGTCTTTTTGAGGGTCCTCGTGTGCCCAGTGGGAGGCTACGGTCAGAAGCCTGCCCTAAAATGGCAAGAAATACCCAGCGGCACAGCCCGTGAAATAGTCGCCGAGGCCGGTGGGCTATAGCCTTTGGTCCGCGGGGGTTGGGGAGCGGCGTTCGGGGGCTCTGGGCGTCTGAAATGGGTACAGTCTTTTCGAGGGTCCTCGTGTGCCCAGTGGGAGGCTACGGTCAGAGGCCTGCCCTAAAATGGCAAAAAATGCCCAGCGGCGCAGCGCGTGAAATATTCACCGAGGCCGGTGGGCTATAGCCTTTCGGTCCGCGAGGGTTGGGGAGGGGGTTTAGGGGCTCTGGTCATCGGAAATGGGTACATTCTTTTCGAGGGTCCTCGTGTGCCCAGTGGGAGGCTACGGTCAGAGGCCTGCCCTAAAATGGCAAAAAATGCCCAGCGGCGCAGCGCGTGAAACGGTCGACGAGGCCGGTGGGCTATAGCCTTTGGTCCGCGGGGGTTGGGGACGGGATTTAGGGGCTCTGGTCGTCGGAAATGGGTACATTCTTTTCGAGGGTCCTCGTGTGCCCCGTTGGAGGCTACGGTCAGAGGCCTGCCCTATAATGGCAAAAAATGCCCAACGGCGCAGCGCGTGAAATAGTCACCGAGGCCGGTGGGCTATAGCCTTTGGTCCGCGGGGCCGGGAGGGGTTTCGGGCCTCGCCGGAAATGGGTACAGTCTTTTCGAGGGTCCTCGTGTGCCTAGTGGGAGGCTACGGTCAGAATCCTGCCCTAAAATGGCAAGAAATGCCCAACGACGCAGCGAGTGAAATAGTCACCGAGGCCTTTGGTCCGCGGGGTTGGGGAGGGGGCTCTGGGCGTCGGAAATGGGTACAGTCTTTTCGAGGGTCCTCGTGTGCCCAGTGGGAGGCTACGGTCAGAGGCCTGCCCTAAAATGGCAAGAAATGCCCAGTCGCGCAGCGTGTGAAACGGTCGCCGAGGCCGGTGGGCTATAGCCTTTGGTCCGCGGGGGTTGGGGAGGGAAGTTCTGGGGCTCTGGTAATCGGAAATGGGTACAATCTTTTCGAGGGTCCTCGTGTGTCCAGTGGGAGGCTACGGTCAGAGGCCTGCCCTAAAATGGCAAGAAATACCCAGCGGCGCAGCGCGTGAAATGGTCGCCGAGGCCGGTGGGCTATAGCCTTTGGTCTGCGGGGGTTGGGGAGGGGGTTTAGGGCTCGTCATCTAAATGGGTACAGTCTTTCAAGGGTCCTCGGTGCCTGGGAGGCTACGGTCAAGCCCGCCTAAATGGCAAGAAATACCCAGCGCGCAGCGCTGTGAAATAGTCACCGAGGCCGGTGGGCTATAGGCTTTGGTCCGCTGGGGTCAGTGGGGTTTAGGTGTCAGGTCATCGAAATGGGTACAGTCTTTTCGAGGGTCCTCGGTGCCCAGTGGGGAGGCTACGGTCAAGCCCGCCTAAATGGCAAGAATGCCCAGCGGCGCTGCGCGTGAAATAGTCACCGAGGTCGGTGGGCTATAGCCTTTGGTCCGCGGGGGTTGGGGAGGGGGTTTAAGGGCTCTGGTCGTCGGAAATGGGTACATTCTTCTCGAGGGTTCTTGTGTACCCAGTGGGAGGCTACAGTCAGAGGCCTGCCCTAAAATGGCAAGAAATGCTCAGCGGCGCAGCGCGTGAAACGGTCGCCGAGGCCGGTGGGCTATAGACTTTGGTCCGCTGGGCCGGGAGGCTCGGGCCTGCCGAAATGGATACAGTCTTTTCGAGGGTCCTCGTGTGCCCAGTGGGAGGCTACGGTCAGAAGCCTGCCCTAAAATGGCAAGAAATACCCAGCGGCGCAGTGCGTGAAATAGTCACCGAGGCCGGTGGGCTATAGCCTTTGGTCCGCGGTGGTTAGGGAGGGAAGTTCTGGGGCTCTGGTCGTCAGAAATGGGTACAGTCTTTTCAAGGGTCCTCGTGTGCCCAGTGGGAGGCTACGGTCAGAGGCCTGCCCTAAAATGGCAAAAAAATGCCCAGCGGCGCAGCGCGTGAAACGGTCGCCGAGGCCGGTGGGCTATAGCATTTGGTCCGCGGGGGTTGGGGAGGGAAGTTCTGGGGCTCTGGGGGTCGGAAATGGGTACAGTCTTTTCGAGGGTCCTCGTGTGCCCAGTGGGAGGCTACGGTCAGAAGCCTGCCCTAAAATGGCAATAAATACCCAGCGGCGCAGCGCGTGAAATTGTCGCCGAGGCCGGTGGGCTATAGCCTTTGGTCCGCGGGGGTTGGGGAGCGGCGTTCGGGGGCTCTGGGCGTCGGAAATGGGTACAGTCTTTTCGAGGGTCCTCGTGTGCCCAGTGGGAGGCTACGGTCAGAGGCCTGCCCTAAAATGGCAAGAAATGCCCAGTCGCGCAGCGCGTGAAACGGTCGCCGAGGCCGGTGGGCTATAGCCTTTGGTCCGCGGGGGTTGGGGAGGGGGTTTAGGGGGCTCTGGTCATCGAAAATGGGTACAGTCTTTTCGAGGGTCCTCGTGTGCCCAGTGGGAGGCTACGGTCAGAAGCCTGCCCTAAAATGGCACGAAATACCCAGCGGCGCAGCGTGTGAAATAGTCACTGAGGCCGGTGGGCTATAGCCTTTGGTCCGCGGGGGTTGGGGAGGGGGTTTAAGGGCTCTGGTCGTCGGAAATGGGTACATTCTTTTCGAGGGTTCTCGTGTGCCCAGTGGGAGGCTACGGTCAGAGGCCTGCCCTAAAATGGCAAAAAAATGCTCAGCGGCGCAGCGCGTGAAACGGTCGCCGAGGCCGGTGGGCTATAGCCTTTGGTCCGCTGGGGCCGGGAGGAGGTTTCGGGGTTCGTCCGCCGAAATGGATACGCCTTTTCGAGGGTCCTCGTGCCCGGGGAGGCTACGGTCGAGGCCCGCTAAAATGGCAAGAAATACCCAGCGCGCAGCGCTGCGGAAATATTCACCGAGGCCGTGGGCTATTGCCTGGTCCGCAGGGCCGGGAGGGGCTCGGGCCCGGTCGTCAGAAATGGGTACAGTCTTTTCGAGGGTCCTCGTGTGCCCAGTGGGAGGCTACGGTCAGAAGCCTGCCCTAAAATGGCAAGAAATACCCAGCGGCGCAGTGCGTGAAATAGTCACCGAGGCCGGTGGGCTATAGCCTTTGGTCCGCGGTGGTTAGGGAGGGAAGTTCTGGGGCTCTGGTCGTCAGAAATGGGTACAGTCTTTTCAAGGGTCCTCGTGTGCCCAGTGGGAGGCTACGGTCAGAGGCCTGCCCTAAAATGGCAAGAAATGCCCAGCGGCGCAGCGCGTGAAACGGTCGCCGAGGCCGGTGGGCTATAGCATTTGGTCCGCGGGGGTTGGGGAGGGAAGTTCTGGGGCTCTGGGCGTCGGAAATGGGTACAGTCTTTTCGAGGGTCCTCGTGTGCCCAGTGGGAGGCTACGGTCAGAAGCCTGCCCTAAAATGGCAAGAAATACCCAGCGGCGCAGCGCGTGAAAGGTCGCCGAGGCCGGTGGGCTATAGCCTTTGGTCCGCGGGGGTTGGGGAGCGACGTTCGGGGGCACTGGGCGTCTGAAATGGGTACAGTCTTTTTGAGGGTCCTCGTGTGCCCAGTGGGAGGCTACGGTCAGAGGCCTGCTCTAAAATGGCAAGAAATGCCCAGCGGCGCAGCGCGTGAAATATTCACCGAGGCCGGTGGGCTATTGCCTTTGGTCCGCAGGGGTTGGGGAGGGGGTTTCGGGGGCTCTGGTCGTCAGAAATGGGTACAGTCTTTTCGAGGGTCCTCGTGTGCCCAGTGGGAGGCTACGGTCAGAAGCCTGCCCTAAAATGGCAAGAAATACCCAGCGGCGCAGTGCGTGAAATAGTCACCGAGGCCGGTGGGCTATAGCCTTTGGTCCGCGGTGGTTAGGGAGGGAAGTTCTGGGGCTCTGGTCGTCAGAAATGGGTACAGTCTTTTCAAGGGTCCTCGTGTGCCCAGTGGGAGGCTACGGTCAGAGGCCTGCCCTAAAATGGCAAGAAATACCCAGCGGCGCAGCCCGTGAAATAGTCACCGAGGCCGGTGGGCTATAGCCTTTGGTCCGCGGGGGTTGGGAAGGGGGTTTCGGGGGCTCTGGTCGTCGGAAATGGGTACAGTCTTTTCGAGGGTCCTCGTGTGCCCAGTGGGAGGCTACGGTCAGAAGCCTGCCCTAAAATGGCAAGACATGCCTAGCGGCGCAGCGCGTGAAATAGTCGCCGAGGCCGGTGGGCTATAGCCTTTCGGTCCGCGAGGGTTGGGCAGGGGGTTTAGGGGCTCTGGTCATCGAAAATGGGTACTGTCTTTTCGAGGGTCCTCGTGTGCCCAGTGGGAGGCTACGGTCAGAGGCCTGCCCCAAAATGGCAAGAAATGCCCAGCGGCGCAGCGCGTGAAACGGTCGACGAGGCCGGTGGGCTATAGCCTTTGGTCCGCGAGGGTTGGGGAGGGGGTTTAGGGGGCTCTGGGCATCGGAAATGGGTACAGTCTTTTCGAGGATCCTCGTGTGCCCCGTTGGAGGCTACGGTCAGAGGCCTGCCCTAAAATGACAAGAAATGCCCAGCGGCGCAGCGCGTGAAATAGTCACCGAGGCCGGTGGGCTATAGCCTTTGGTCCGCGGGGCCGGGGAGGGGTTTCGGGGTTCTGCCGCCGGAAATGGGTACAGTCTTTTCGAGGGTCCTCGTGTGCCTAGTGGGAGGCTACGGTCAGAATCCTGCCCTAAAATGGCAAGAAATGCCCAACGGCGCAGCGCGTGAAATAGTCACCGAGGCCGGTGGGCTATAGCCTTTGGTCCGCGGGGGTTGGGGAGGGGGTTTAGGGCCTCGCCGGAAATGGTACAGTCTTTTCGAGGGTCCTCGGTGCCCAGTGGGAGGCTACGGTCGAGGCCTGCCCTAAATGGCAAGCAGCGCTGCGGAAACGGTCGCCGAGGCCGGTGGGCTATAGCACGGTCCGCGGGGCTGGGAGGGAAGTTCGGGGCGCCAGAAATGGGTCCAGGCTTTTCGACGGTCCTCGTGTGCCCAAGGGGAGGCTATGGTCAGAGCCTGCCCTAAATGGCAAGAAATACCCAGCGCGCAGCGATGAAAGGTCGCCGAGGCCGTGGGCTATAGCCTGGTCCGCTGGGGTTGGGAGCGACGCTCTGGGCATCGGAAATGGGCCAGTCATTTCGAGGGTCCTCGTGTGCCCAGTGGGAGGCTACGGTCTGAGGCTTGGCCTAAAAAGGGAAGAAATACCCAGCAGCGCAGCGCTCGAAATATTCACCGAGGCCGGTGGGCTATAGCCTTTGCTCTGCGGGGGTTGGGGAGGGAGGTTCTGGGGCTCTGGGCTTCGGAAATGGGTCCAGTCATTTCGAGG
This sequence comes from Citropsis articulata, assembly GCA_030449925.1. Taxonomy (NCBI): domain Eukaryota; kingdom Viridiplantae; phylum Streptophyta; class Magnoliopsida; order Sapindales; family Rutaceae; genus Citropsis; species Citropsis articulata. The sequence goes on from JASUUH010000062.1 coordinate 264,971, forward strand.
GTCCTCGTGTGCCCAGTGGGAGGCTACGGTCAGAGGCCTGCCCTAAAACGGCAAGAAATGCCCAGCGGCGCAGCGCACGAAATAGTCTCCGAGCCCGGTGGGCTATAGCCTTTGGTCCACGGGGGTTGGGGAGGGGGGTTCGGGCCGCGTCGCCGAAATGGGTACAGCTTTTCAAGGGTCCTCGTAGCCTGGGAGGCTACGGCCGAGGCCTGCCCTAAAATGGCAAGAAATACCCAGCGGCGCAGCCCGTGAAATAGTCACCGAGGCCGGTGGGCTATAGCCTTTGGTCCGCGGGGAAGGGGCTCGGGCCTGGCCGCCGGAAATGGGTACATCCTTTTCGAGGGTCCTCGTAGCCTGGGTGGAGGCTACGGTCAGAAGCCTGCCCTAAAATGGCAAGACATGCCTAGCGGCGCAGCGCGTGAAATAGTCGCCGAGGCCGGTGGGCTATAGCCTTTCGGTCCGCGAGGGTTGGGCAGGGGGTTTAGGGGCTCTGGTCATCGAAAATGGGTACTGTCTTTTCGAGGGTCCTCGTGTGCCCAGTGGGAGGCTACGGTCAGAGGCCTGCCCCAAAATGGCAAGAAATGCCCAGCGGCGCAGCGCGTGAAACGGTCGACGAGGCCGGTGGGCTATAGCCTTTGGTCCGCGAGGGTTGGGGAGGGGGTTTAGGGGGCTCTGGGCATCGGAAATGGGTACAGTCTTTTCGAGGATCCTCGTGTGCCCCGGTGGAGGCTACGGTCAGAGGCCTGCCCTAAAAAGCCAAGAAATGCCCAGCGGCGCAGCGCGTGAAAGAGTCACCGAGGCCGGTGGGCTATAGCCTTTGGTCCGCGGGGGTTGGGAGGGGTTTCGGGCCTCCGTCGGAAATGGGTACAGTCTTTTCGAGGGTCCTCGTGTGCCTAGTGGGAGGCTACGGTCAGAATCCTGCCCTAAAATGGCAAGAAATGCCCAACGGCGCAGCGCGTGAAATAGTCACCGAGGCCGGTGGGCTATAGCCTTTGGTCCGCGGGGGTTGGGGAGGGGTTTAGGGGCTCGCCCGGAAATGGGTACAGTCTTTTCGAGGGTCCTCGTGTGCCCAGTGGGAGGCTACGGTCAGAGGCCTGCCCTAAAATGGCAAGAAATGCCCAGTCGCGCAGCGCGTGAAACGGTCGCCGAGGCCGGTGGGCTATAGCATTTGGTCCGCGGGGGTTGGGGAGGGAAGTTCTGGGGCTCTGGGCGTCGGAAATGGGTACAGTCTTTTCGAGGGTCCTCGTGCAGCCTGGGTGGGAGGCTACGGTCAGAAGCCTGCCCTAAATGGCAAGAAATACCCAGCGCGCGCATGAAAGGTCGCCGGTGGGCTATAGCCTTTGGTCCGGGGGCCGGGGAGCGACGCTCGGGGCACCGGGCGCCCGAAATGGGTACAGCCTTTCGAGGGTCCTCGTGCCTGTGGGAGGCTACGGTCGAGGCCTGCCTAAATGGCAAGAAATGCCCAGCGCGCAGCGCGCAGGAAATATTCACCGTGGCCGGGGGGCTTTTGCCTTTGGTCCGGAGGGGTTGGGGAGGCGGTTTAGGGGGCTCGCCGAAATGGGTACAGCCTTTTCGAGGCTCGCAGCCCAAGTGGGGAGGCTACGGTCAGAAGCCTGCCCCTAAAATGGCAAGAAATACCCAGCGCGCAAAGGCGTGAAATAGTCACCGAGGCCGGTGGGCTATAGCCTTGGTCCGCGGTGGTTGTGGGAGGGAAGTTCGGGCCCGGTCGTCCGAAATGGGTACAGTCTTTCAAGGGTCCTCGTAGCCTGGGGTGGAGGTTACGGTCAGAGGCCTGCCCTAAAATGGCAAGAAATACCCAGCGGCGCAGCCCGTGAAATAGTCACCGAGGCCGGTGGGCTATAGCCTTTGGTCCGCGGGGCCGGGGTTTCGGGGCCCGTCGGAAATGGGTACAGTCTTTTCGAGGGTCCTCGTGTGCCCAGTGGGAGGCTACGGTCAGAAGCCTGCCCTAAAATGGCAAGACATGCCTAGCGGCGCAGCGCGTGAAATAGTCGCCGAGGCCGGTGGGCTATAGCCTTTCGGTCCGCGAGGGTTGGGCAGGGGGTTTAGGGGCTCTGGTCATCGAAAATGGGTACTGTCTTTTCGAGGGTCCTCGTGTGCCCAGTGGGAGGCTACGGTCAGAGGCCTGCCCCAAAATGGCAAGAAATGCCCAGCGGCGCAGCGCGTGAAACGGTCGACGAGGCCGGTGGGCTATAGCCTTTGGTCCGCGAGGGTTGGGGAGGGGGTTTAGGGGGCTCTGGGCATCGGAAATGGGTACAGTCTTTTCGAGGATCCTCGTGTGCCCCGTTGGAGGCTACGGTCAGAGGCCTGCCCTAAAATGACAAGAAATCCCCAGCGCGCAGCGCTGCGGAAATAGTCACCGAGGCCGGTGGGCTATAGCCTTGGTCCGCTGGGGCTGGGAGGGGTTTCGGGGCCTGGTCCGCCGGAATGGGTACAGTCTTTTCGAGGGTCCTCGTGCCTAGTGGGAGGCTACGGTCAGAATCTCGCCCTAAAATGGCAAGAATGCCCAACGCGCAGCGGTGAAATAGTCACCGAGGCCGGTGGGCTATAGCCTTGGTCCGCTGGGGCCGGGGAGGGGTTTAGGGGCTCGCCGGAAATGGGTACAGTCTTTTCGAGGGTCCTCGTGTGCCCAGTGGGAGGCTACGGTCAGAGGCCTGCCCTAAAATGGCAAGAAATGCCCAATCGCGCAGCGCGTGAAACGGTCGCCGAGGCTGGTGGGCTATAGCATTTGGTCCGCGGGCTGGGAGGGAAGTTCGCCTGGGCGCCGGAAATGGCACAGCCTTTCGAGGGTCCTCGTGGTGGGAGGTTACGGTCAGAAGCCTGCCCTAAAATGGCAAGAAATACCCAGCGGCGCAGCGCGTGAAATAGTCACTGAGGCCGGTGGGCTATAGGCTTTGGTCCGCGGGGGTTGGGGAGGGGGTTTAGGGTGCTGTAGTCATCGAAAATGGGTACAGTCTTTTCGAGGGTCCTCGTGTACCCAGTGGGAGGCTACGGTCAGAAGCCTGCCCTAAAATGGGAAGAAATGCCCAGCGGCGCTGCGCGTGAAATAGTCACCGAGGTCGGTGGGCTATAGCCTTTGGTCCGCGGGGGTTGGGGAGGGGGTTTCGGGGGCTCTGGTCGTCAGAAATGGATACAGTCTTTTCGAGGGTCCTCGTGTGCCCAATGGGAGGCTACGGTCAGAAGCCTGCCCTAAAATGGCAAGAAATACCCAGCGGCGCAGTGCGTGAAATAGTCACCGAGGCCGGTGGGCTATAGCCTTTGGTCCGCGGTGGTTAGGGAGGGAAGTTCGGGGCCCGCCGCCGTAAATGGGTACAGTCTTTTCAAGGGTCCTCGTGTGCCCAGTGGGAGGCTACGGTCAGAGGCCTGCCCTAAAATGGCAAAAAAATGCCCAGCGGCGCAGCGCGTGAAATGGTCGCCGAGGCCGGTGGGCTATAGCATTTGGTCCGCGGGGGTTGGGGAGGGAAGTTCTGGGGCTCTGGGGGTCGGAAATGGGTACAGTCTTTTCGAGGGTCCTCGTGTGCCCAGTGGGAGGCTACGGTCAGAAGCCTGCCCTAAAATGGCAATAAATACCCAGCGGCGCAGCGCGTGAAATTGTCGCCGAGGCCGGTGGGCTATAGCCTTTGGTCCGCGGGGCCGGGAGCGCGTCGGGGCTCCGCCGGAAATGGGTACAGCCTTCGAGGGTCCTCAGTGCCTGTGGGAGGCTACTACGAGGCCTGCCCTAAATGGCAAGAAATGCCCAGTCGCGCAGCGCTGCTGTGAAACGGGTCGCCGAGGCCGGTGGGCTACAAGACATTTGGTCCGCGGGGGTTGGGGAGGGAAGTTCGGGGGCTCGCTGCCGAAATGGGTACAGTCTTTTCGAGGGTCTCGCAGCCCGCGGGAGGCTACGTCAGAAGCCTGCCCTAAAATGGCAAGAAATGCTCAGCGCAGCGCGTGAAATGGTCGGAGAGGCCGGTGGGCTATAGCCTTTGGGTCCGCTGGGGAGGGGTTTAGGGGCTCGTCATCGAAAATGGCAGCCTTTTTCGAGGGTCCTCGTGTGCCCAGTGGGAGGCTACGGTCAGAAGCCTGCCCTAAAATGGCAAGAAATACCCAGCGGCGCAGCGCGTGAAATAGTCACTGAGGCCGGTGGGCTATAGCCTTTGGTCCGCGGGGGTTGGGGAGGGGGTTTAGGGTGCTGTAGTCATCGAAAATGGGTACAGTCTTTTCGAGGGTCCTCGTGCCCAAAGTGGGAGGTTACAATGTAAGCCTGCCCTAAAATGGCAAGAAATGCCCAGCGGCGCTGCGCGTGAAATAGTCACCGAGGTCGGTGGGCTATAGCCTTTGGTCCGCGGGGGTTGGGGAGGGGGTTTAAGGGCTCTGGTCGTCGGAAATGGGTACATTCTTCTCGAGGGTTCTTGTGTACCCAGTGGGAGGCTACAGTCAGAGGCCTGCCCTAAAATGGCAAGAAATGCTCAGCGGCGCAGCGCGTGAAACGGTCGCCGAGGCCGGTGGGCTATAGACTTTGGTCCGCTGGGCCGAGGGGTTTCGGGGCCTGGCCGCCGAAATGGATACGCCTTTTCGAGGGTCCTCGCAGCCTGGGAGGCTACGGTCAAGCCTGCCCTAAATGGCAAGAAATACCACAAGCGCAAGGCGTGAAATAGTCACCGAGGCCGTGGGCTATAGCCTTGGTCCGCGGTGGTTAGGGAGGGAAGTTCGGGGCCTCGCCGAATGGGTACGCCTTTTCAAGGGTCCTCGCAGCCTGGGAGGCTACGGCCGAGGCCCGCCCTAAAATGGCAAAAAATGCCCAGCAAGCGCAGCGCAGGAAATGGTCGCCGAGGCCGGTGGGCTGGCAGTATCGGTCCGCTGGGGCCGGGAGGAAGTTCGCGGCTGGGTCGGAAATGGCATGCCTTTTCAAGGGTCCTCGTGCCTGGGAGGCTACGGTCAAGCCTGCCCTAAAATGGCACAATACCAGCGCGCAGCTGCAGAAATTGTCGCCGAGGCCGTGGCTATAGCCTTGGTCCGCTGGGGTTGGGGAGCGCGCTCGGGGCCTGGGTGTCGGAAATGGGTACAGCCTTTCGAGGGTCCTCGGTGCCCAAAGTGGAGGCTACGGTCGAGGCCTGCCCTAAATGGCAAGAATGCCCAGCTGCAGCGCTGCGGAAACGTCGCCGAGGCCGGTGGGCTATAGCCTTTGGTCCGCGGGGGTTGGGGAGGGGGTTTAGGGGGCTCTGGTCATCGAAAATGGGTACAGTCTTTTCGAGGGTCCTCGTGTGCCCAGTGGGAGGCTACGGTCAGAAGCCTGCCCTAAAATGGCACGAAATACCCAGCGGCGCAGCGCGTGAAATAGTCACTGAGGCCGGTGGGCTATAGCCTTTGGTCCGCGGGGGTTGGGGAGGGGGTTTAAGGGCTCTGGTCGTCGGAAATGGGTACATTCTTTTCGAGGGTTCTCGCAGCCCAAGGGAGGCTACGGTCGAGGCCTGCCTTAAATGGCAAAATGCTCAGCGCGCAGCAAGGTGAAACGGTCGCCGAGGCCGGTGGCTATAGCCTGGTCCGCTGGGGCCGGGAGGAGGTTTCGGGTTCGGCCGCCGAAATGGATACGCCTTTTCGAGGGTCCTCGCAGCCTGGGAGGCTACGGTCGAGGCCGAGGTCGCTTAAATGGCAAGAAATACCCAGCCGCGCAGCGGAAATATTCACCGAGGCCGTGGGCTATTGCCTTGGTCCGCAGGGCCGGGAGGGGTTTCGGCCCGTCGCCGAAATGGGTACAGCCTTTTCGAGGGTCCTCGGTGCCTGGGGGAGGCTACGGTCAGAAGCCCGCCCTAAAATGGCAAGGCGTGAAATAGTCACCGAGGCCGTGGGCTATAGCCTTTGTTCCGGGTGGTTGTGGGAGGAAGTTCGGGGCTCCGCCGAAATGGGCAGTCTTTCGAGGGTCCTCGTGCCTGGGGAGGTTACTACGAGGCCTGCTCTAAAATGGCAAGAAATACCCAGCGCGCAGCAAGGCGGTGAAATATTCACCGAGGCCGTGGGCTATTGCCTTGGTCCGCAGGGTTGGGGAGGGGTTTCGGGGCCCGCCGAAATGGCAGTCCTTTCGAGGGTCCTCGGTGCCCAGCTGGGAGGCTACGGTCAGAAGCCCGCCCTAAAATGGCAAGAAATACCCAGCGACGCAGTGCGTGAAATAGTCGCCGAGGCCGGTGGGCTATAGCCTTGTTCCGCTGGTGGTTGTGAGGAAGTTCTGGGGCTCGCCGCCGAAATGGGTATGCCTTTTCAAGGGTCCTCGTAGCCTGGGGAGGTTACTACGAGGCCGCCCTAAAATGGCAAAAAATGCCCAGCGCGCAGCGGTGAAATGGTCGCCGAGGCCGGTGGGCTATAGCACGGTCCGCTGGGTTGGGGAGGGAAGTTCTGGCTCGGGGTCGGAAATGGGCATGTTTTCAAGGGTCCTCGTGTGCCCATGGGAGGCTACGGTCAGAAGCCTGCCCTAAAATGGCAATAATTCCCAGGCGCGCAGGTGAAATTGTCGCCGAGGCCGGTGGGCTATAGCCTGGTCCGCTGGGGCCGGGGAGCGCGTCGGGGCCTGTGTCGGAAATGGCACAGTCTTTTCGAGGGTCCTCGTAGCCTGAAGTGGGAGGCTACGGTCAGAGGCCTGCCCTAAAATGGCAAGAAATGCCCAGTCGCGCAGCGTGTGAAACGGTCGCCGAGGCAGGTGGGCTATAGCCGTTGGTCCGCTGGGGTCGGGAGGTTTAGGGGCTCGTCATCGAAAATGGGTACAGTCTTTTCGAGGGTCCTCGCAGCCTGGGAGGCTACGGTCAGAAGCTCGCCCTAAATGGCACGAAATACCCAGCGCGCAGCTGCAGAAATAGTCACCGAGGCCGGTGGGCTATAGCCTTTGGGTCCGCGGGGCCGGGAGGGGTTAAGGCGGCGGCCGGAAATGGGTACATTCTTTTCGAGGGTTCTCGTGTGCCCAGTGGGAGGCTACGGTCAGAGGCCTGCCCTAAAATGGCAAAAAAATGCTCAGCGGCGCAGCGCGTGAAACGGTCGCCGAGGCCGGTGGGCTATAGCCTTTGGTCCGCGGGGGTTGGGGAGGAGGTTTCGGGGGTTCTGGTCGTCAGAAATGGATACAGTCTTTTCGAGGGTCCTCGTGTGCCCAGTGGGAGGCTACGGTCAGAGGCCTGCTCTAAAATGGCAAGAAATACCCAGCGGCGCAGCGCGTGAAATATTCACCGAGGCCGGTGGGCTATTGCCTTTGGTCCGCAGGGGTTGGGGAGGGGTCGGCTCGTCGCCGAAATGGGTACAGTCTTTTCGAGGGTCCTCGGTGCCCTGGGAGGCTACGGTCCGAAGCCTGCCCTAAATGGCAAGAAATACCCAGCGGCGCAGAGCGTGAAATAGTCACCGAGGCCGGTGGGCTATAGCCTTTGTTCCGCGGTGGTTGTGGGGAGGGAAGTTCTGGCCTGCCGAAATGGGTACAGCTTTTCAAGGGTCCTCGTGCCTGGGGGAGGCTACGGTCCGAGGCCTGCCCTAAATGGTAAAAATGCCCAGCGCGCAGCGGTGAAACGGTCGCCGAGGCCGTGGGCTAGCAGATTCGGTCCGCGGGGGTTGGGGAGGGAAGTTCTGGGGCTCTGGGCGTCGGAAATGGGTACAGTCTTTTCGAGGGTCCTCGTGTGCCCAGTGGGAGGCTACGGTCAGAAGCCTGCCCTAAAATGGCAAGAAATACCCAGCGGCGCAGCGCGTGAAAGGTCGCCGAGGCCGGTGGGCTATAGCCTTTGGTCCGCGGGGGTTGGGGAGCGACGTTCGGGGGCACTGGGCGTCTGAAATGGGTACAGTCTTTTTGAGGGTCCTCGTGTGCCCAGTGGGAGGCTACGGTCAGAGGCCTGCTCTAAAATGGCAAGAAATGCCCAGCGGCGCAGCGCGTGAAATATTCACCGAGGCCGGTGGGCTATTGCCTTTGGTCCGCAGGGGTTGGGGAGGGGCTCGGGCCCGTCGCCGAAATGGGTACGCCTTTTCGAGGCTCCTCGTGGTGCCTGGAGGCTACGGTCAGAAGCCTGCCCTAAATGGCAAGAAATACCAGCGCGAAAAGGCGTGTAATAGTCTCCGAGGCCGGTGGGCTATAGCCTTTGGTCCGCGGTGGTTAGGGAGGGAAGTTCGGGCCTGGCCGCCGAAATGGGTACATTTTCAAGGGTCCTCGTGTGCCTGGGGGAGGCTACGGTCGAGGCCTGCCCTAAATGGCAAGAAATACCCAGCGCGCAGCCCGTGAAATAGTCACCGAGGCCGTGGGCTATAGCCTTTGGTCCGCGGGGTCAAGGGGTTTCGGGCTCGGCCGGAAATGGGTACAGTCTTTCGAGGGTCCGTGTTCCCGGGGAGGCTACGGTCAAGCCTGCCCTAAAATGGCAAGACATGCCTAGCGGCGCAGCGCGGGAAATAGTCGCCGAGGACGGTGGGCTATAGCCTTTCGGTCCGCGAGGGTAGGGCAGGGGGTTTAGGGGCTCTGGTCATCGAAAAAGGGTACTGTCTTTTCGAGGGTCCTCGTGTGCCCAGCGGGAGGCTACGGTCAGAGGCCTGCCCCAAATGGCAAGAATGCCCAGCGCGAGCGCTGTGAAACGGTCGACGAGGCCGGTGGGCTATAGCCTTGGTCCGCGAGGTGGGAGAGGGGTTTAGGGGCCTGGGCATCGGAAATGGGTACAGTCCTTTTCGAGATCCTCGCAGCCCTGTTGGAGGCTACGGTCAGAGGCCTGCCCTAAAATGACAAGAAATGCCCAGCGGCGCGGCGCGTGAAATAGTCACCGAGGCCGAGGGCTATAGCCGTTGGTCCGCGGGGGGTGGGGGGGGGTTTCGGGCCTGGGTCGCCGGAAATGGGTACAGAATTTTCGAGGGTCCTCGTGTGCCTAGTGGGAGGCTACGGTCAGAATCCTGCAAAATGGCAAGAAATGCCCAACGCGCAGCGCTGAAATAGTCACCGAGGCCGTGGGCTATAGCCTTGGTCCGGGGCTGGGGGGGAGGGGCTCTGGTCGTCGGAAATGGGTACAGTCTTTTCGAGGGTGCTCGTGTGCCCATTTGGAGGCTACGGTCGGCAGCCTGCACTATAATGGCAAGAAATGCCCAGCGGCGCAGCGCGTGAAACGGTCGCCGAGGCCGGTGGGCTATAGCCTTTGGTCCGCGGGGCCGGGAGGGAAGTTCTGGGCCTCGCCGGAAATGGCATGCCTTTTCGAGGGTCCTCGTGTGCCTGGGAGGCTACGGTCAAGCCCGCCCTAAAATGGCAAGAAATACCCAGCGCGCAGCGTGAAATAGTCAGAGGCCGGTGGGCTACAGGCCGGTCCGCGGGGTTGGGAGGGGTTTAGGTGTGCCAGAAGTCATCGAAAATGGCACAGCCTTTTCGAGGGTCCTCGTGGTACCTGGGGGAGGCTACGGTCAAGCCCGCCCTAAAATGGGAAGAAATGTCAGCGGCGCTAAGGCGAAATAGTCACCGAGGTCGGTGGGCTATAGCCGGTCCGCGGGCCGGGAGGGGTTTCGGGCCCGGTCGCCGAAATGGATACAGCCTTTTCGAGGGTCCTCGTGCCCACGGGAGGCTACGGTCACACGCCTGCCCCTAAAATGGCAAGAAATACCCAGCGGCGCAGTGCGGGAAATAGTCACTGAGGCCGGTGGGCTATAGCCTGGTCCGCGGTGGTTGTGGGGAGGGAAGCCTGGGGCTCGTCGCCGAAATGGGTACAGCCTTTTCAAGGGTCCTCGTGCCCAGCTGGGAGGCTACGGTCGAGGCCCGCCCGAAATGGCAAAAATGCCCAGCGCAGCGCGTGAAATGGTCGCCGAGGCCGGTGGGCTATAGCACGGTCCGCGGGGCTGGGAGGAAGTTCGGGGCCTGGGGTCGGAAATGGCATGCCTTTTCGAGGGTCCTCGTGGTGCCTGGGGAGGCTACGTCAGAAGCCCGCCCTAAATGGCACAATACCCAGCGCGCAGCTGCGGAAATTGTCGCCGAGGCCGGTGGGCTATAGACTTTGGTCCGCGGGGCCGGGAGCGCGCTCGGGGCTCGCGCCGGAAATGGGTACGCTTTCGAGGGTCCTCGTGCCTGGGAGGCTACGGTCAGAGGCCTGCCCTAAATGGCAAGAAATGTTTGAAGCGCAGCGCGTGAAACGGTCGCCGAGGCCGTGTGGGCTATAGACGGGTCCGCGGGGCTGGGGAGGGAAGTTCGGGGCTCGGGCGCCGGAAATGGGTACAGTCTTTCGAGGGTCCTCGCAGCCTGGTAGGCTACAGTCAGAAGCCTGCCCTAAAATGGCAAGAAATGCCCAGCGGCGCAGCGCGTGAAATAGTCACCGAGGCCGGTGGGCTATAGCCTTTGGTCCGCGGGGTTGGGGAGGGGGTTTAGGGTGCTCTGGTCATCGAAAATGGGTACAGTCTTTTCTAGGGTCCTCGTGTGCCCAGTGGGAGGCTACGGTCAGAAGCCTGCCCTAAAATGGCAAGAATACCCAGCGCGCAGCTGGTGAAATAGTCACCGAGGCCGTGGGCTATAGCCTTTGGTCCGGGGGTTGGGAGGGGTTTAGGTGCAGTCATCGAAAATGGTACAGTCTTTCGAGGGTCCTCGTGGTGCCCAAAGTGGGAGGCTACAGAAGCCCCGCCTAAAATGGCAAGAAATGTCAGCTGGCGCTGGCAAGGAAATAGTCACCGAGGTCGGTGGGCTATAGCCTTTGGTCCGCTGGGGTTGGGAGGGGTTTAGGGCTCGTCGCCGGAAATGGGTACATTCTTTTCGAGGGTTCTCGGTGCCTGGGGAGGCTACGGCAGAGACCTGCCCTAAAATGGCAAAAAATGCTCAGCGCGCAGCGGTGAAACGGTCGCCGAGGCCGCGGGCTATAGCCTTGGTCCGCGGGGCTGGGGAGGAGGTTTCGGGGTTCTGGCCGCCGAAATGGATACGCCTTTTTCGAGGGTCCTCGTGCCCGTGGGAGGCTACGGCCGAGGTCCGCTCTAAAATGGCAAGAAATGCCCAGCCGCGCAGCTGAAATATTCACCGATGCCGTGGGCTATTGCCTTTGGTCCGCAGGGTCGGGGAGGGGGTTTCGGGGCCTGCCGCCGAAATGGGTGCTTTTTCGAGGGTCCTCGTGCCCAAGTGGGAGGCTACGGTCAAGCCCGCCCTAAAATGGCAAGAAATACCCAGGCGCAGTGAAATAGTCACCGAGGCCGTGGGCTATAGACTTTGGTCCGCGGTGGTTAGGGAGGAAGTTCGGGGCTCGTCACGAAATGGGTACGCTTTTTCAAGGGTCCTCGTGTGCCTGGGAGGCTACGGTCGAGGCCCGCCCTAAATGGCAAAAATGCCCAGCGCAGCGCGGAAACGGTCGCCGAGGCCGGTGGGCTATAGCAGTTGGTCCGGGGCTGGGAGGGAGGGAAGTTCTGGGGCTGGCCGAAATGGGTACAGTTTTCGAGGGTTCTCGTGCCTGGAGGCTACGGCCAAGCCTGCCCTAAAATGGCAAGAAATACCCAGCGCGCAGCTGCGTGAAATGGTCGCCGAGGCCGTGGGCTATAGCCTTTGGTCCGCTGGGGCTGGGGAGCGGCGTCGGGGCTCGTCTGAAATGGGTACAGTCTTTTTGAGGGTCCTCGTGTGCCCAGTGGGAGGCTACGGTCAGAGGCCTGCTCTAAAATGGCAAGAAATGCCCAGCGGCGCAGCGCGCGAAATAGTCGCCGAGGCCGGTGGGCTATAGCCTTTGGTCCGCGGGGGTTGGGGAGCGGCGTTCGGGGGCTCTGGGCGTCTGAAATGGGTACAGTCTTTTTGAGGGTCCTCGTGTACCCAGTGGGAGGCTACGGTCAGAGGCCTGCTCTAAAATGGCAAGAAATGCCCAGCGGCGCAGCACGTGAAATAGTCGCCGAGGCCGGTGGGCTATAGCCTTTGGTCCGCGGGGGTTGGGGAGGGGGTTTCGGGGGCTCTGGTCGTCGGAAATGTGTACAGTCTTTTCGAGGGTCCTCGTGTGCCCCTTGGGAGGCTACGGTCAGAAGCTTGCACAAAAATGGCAAGACATGCCCAGCGGCGCATCGCGTGAAATTGTCCGCGAGACCGGTGGGCTATGGCCTTTGGTCCGCGGGGGTTGGGGAGGGAAGTTCTGGGGCTCTGGGCATCAGAAATGGGTACAGTCTTTTCGAGGGACCTCGTGTGCCCAGTGGGAGTCTACGGTCAGAGGCCTTCCCTAAAATAGCAAGAAATGCCCAACGGCGCAGCGCGTGAAACGGTCGCCGAGGCCGGTGGGCTATAGCATTTGGTCCGCGGGGTCCGCGGGGGTTGGGGAGCGGCGTTCGGGGGCTCTGGGCGTCTGAAATGGGTACATTCTTTTCGAGGGTCCTTGTGTGCCCAGTGGGAGGCTACGGTCAGAAGCCTGCCCTAAAATGGCAAGAAATGCCCAGCGGCGCAGCGCGTGAAATATTCACCGAGGTCGGTGGGCTATAGCCTTTGGTCCGCGGGGGTTGGGGAGGGGGTTTAGGCCTCGGTCGCCGGAAATGGGTACATTCTTTCGAGGGTCCTCGTAGCCTGGGCTGGGAGGCTACGGTCAGAGGCCCGCCTAAAATGGCAAGAAATGCCCAGCGCAGCTGCTGAAACGCCGCCGAGGCCGTTGGTATAGCCTTTGGTCCGCTGGGCGGAAGTTCGGGGCCTGGCGCCGGAAATGGGTACAGTCTTTCGAGGGTCCTCGTGCCCAGTGGGAGGCTACGGTCGAGGTCCGCCTTAAAATGGCAAGAAATGCCCAGCGCGCAGGTGCGGAAACGGTCGCCGAGGACGGTGGGCTATAGCATTTGGTCCGCTGGGGCTGGGAGGAAGTTCGGGGCTCGGGCGCCGGAAATGGGTACAGGCCTTTTCGAGGGTCCTCGTAGCCTGGGAGGCTACGGTCCGAGGCCTGCCCTAAATGGCAAGAAATGCCCAGCAGCGCGCGGAAACGTCGCCGAGGCCGGTGGGCTATAGCACGGTCCGCGGGGTTGGGAGGGAAGTTCGGGGCTCGGGCGCCGAAATGGGTACGCCTTTTCGAGGGTCCTCGTGCCTGGGGAGGCTACGGTCAGAAGCCTGCCCTAAAATGGCAAGAAATGCCCACGCGCAGCACGTGAAATAGTCGCCGAGACCGGTGGGCTATAGCCTTTGGTCCGCGGGGGTTGGGGAGGGAAGTTCTGGGGCTCTGGGCGTCGGAAATGGGTACAGTCTTTTCGAGTGTCCTCGTGTGCCCAGTGGGAGGCTACGGTCAGAGGTCTGCCCTAAAATGGCAAGAAATGCCCAGCGGCGCAGCGCGTGAAACGGTCGCCGAGTCCGGTGGGCTATAGCATTTGGTCCGCGGGGGTTGGGGAGGGAAGTTCTGGGGCTCTGGGCGTCGGAAATGGGTACAGTCTTTTCGAGGGTCCTCGTGTGCCCAGTGGGAGGCTACGGTCAGAAGCCTGCCCTAAAATGGCAAGAAAAACCCAGCGGCGCAGCGCGTGAAATGGTCGCCGAGGCCGGTGGGCTATAGCCTTTGGTCCGCGGGGGTTGGGGAGGGAAGTTCTGGGGCTCTGGGCATCGGAAATGGGTACAGTCTTTTCGAGGTCCCCATGTGCCCTGTGGGAGGCTACGGTCAGAAGCCTGCCCTAAAATGGCAAGAAATGCCCAGCGGCGCATCGCGTGAAATGGTCGCCGAGGCCGGTGGGCTATAGCCTTTGGTCCGCGGGGGTTGGGGAGGCAAGTTCTGGGGCTCTGGGCTTGGGAAATGGGTACAGTCTTTTCGAGGGTCCTCGTGTACCCAGTGGAAGGCTACGGTCAGAGGCTTGCCCTAAAATGGCAAGAAATTCCCAGCGGCGCAGCGCGTGAAACGGTCGCCGAGTCCGGTGGGCTATAGACGGTCCGCTGGGGCTGGGGAGGAAGTTCGGGGCTCGGCCGGAAATGGCAGCCTTTTCGAGGGTCCTCGTGCCCAGGGAGGCTACGGTCAGAAGCCTGCCCTAAAATGGCAAGAAACCCAGCGCGCAGCTGCGGAAATGGTCGCCGAGGCCGTGGGCTATAGCCTTTGGTCCGCGGGGCCGGGAGGAAGTTCGCCTGGGCATCGGAAATGGGTACAGTCTTTTCGAGTGTCCTCGTGCCTGGGAGGCTTACGGTCAGAGGTCTGCCCTAAAATGGCAAGAAATGCCCAGCGCGCGCGGAAACGTCGCCGAGTCCGTGGCTGGGGTCCGCTGGGAGGAAGTTCCTGGGCTCGGGCGCCGGAAATGGGTACAGTCTTTCGAGGGTCCTCGCAGCCTGGGAGGCTACGGTCAGAAGCCTGCCCTAAAATGGCAAGAAATTCCCAGCGGCGCAGCGCGTGAAATGGTCGCCGAGGCCGGTGGGCTATAGCCTTTGGTCCGCGGGGGTTGGGGAGGGAAGTTCTGGGGCTCTGGGCATCGGAAATGGGTACAGTCTTTTCGAGGTCCCCATGTGCCCTGTGGGAGGCTACGGTCAGAAGCCTGCCCTAAAATGGCAAGAAATTCCCAGCGGCGCAGCGCGTGAAATGGTCGCCGAGGACGGTGGGCTATAGCCTGGTCCGCGGGCCGGGGAGGCAAGTTCTGGGCTCGGCTTGGGAAATGGGTACAGTTTTTCGAGGGTCCTCGTACCCAAAGGGAAGGCTACGGTCAGAGGCTTGCCCTAAAATGGCAAGAAATTCCCAGCGGCGCAGCGCGTGAAATAGTCACCGAGGCCGGTGGGCTATAGCCTTTGGTCCGCGGGGGTTGGGGAGGGTGTTTCGAGGGCACTGGTCGTCGGAAATGGGTACAGCCTTTTCGAGGGTCCTCGTGTGCCCAGTGGGAGGCTACGGTCAGAAGCCTGCCCTAAAATGACAAGAAATGTCCAGCGGCGCAGCACGTGAAATAGTCGCCGAGACCGGTGGGCTATAGCCTTTGGTCCGCGGGGGTTGGGGAGGGAAGTTCTGGGGCTCTGGGCGTCGGAAATGGGTACAGTCTTTTCGAGGGTCCTCGTGTGCCCAGTGGGAGGCTCCGGTCAGTTGCCTGCCCTATAATGGCAAGAAAGTCCCATTCGCGCAGCGCTGGAAACGGTCGCCGAGGCCGGTGGGCTATAGCACGGTCCGCTGGGCCGGGAGGGAAGTTCCGGGGCTCGGGCGCCGGAAATGGGTACAGCCTTTTCGAGGGTGCTCGTGGTGCCCAGCTGAGGCTACGGTCAGAAGCCTGCCCTAAAATGGCAAGAAATACCCAGCGGCGCAGCGCGTGAAATGGTCGCCGAGGCCGGTGGGCTATAGCCTTTGGTCCGCGGGGGTTGGGGAGGGAAGTTCTGGGGCTCTGGGCATCGGAAATGGGTACAGTCTTTTCGAGGTCCCCATGTGCCCCGCGGAGGCTACGGTCAGAAGCCCGCCTAAAATGGCAGGAAATGCCCAGCGCGATCGCGTGAAATGGTCGCCGAGGCCGTGGCTATAGCCTTGGTCCGCTGGGGCTGGGAGGGAAGTTCGGGGCTCGCGCCGGAAATGGGCAGCTTTTCGAGGGTGCTCAGCCCGCTGGGAGGCTACGGTCAAGCCCGCCCTAAATGGCAAGAAATTCCCAGCGGCGATGCGCGTGAAATGGTCGCCGAGGCCGGTGGGCTATAGCCTCGTCCGCTGGGGCCGGGAGGGAAGTTCGGGGCCTGGGCATCGGAAATGGGTACGCCTTTTCGAGGTCCCCATGTGCCCCGTGGGAGGCTACGGTCAGAAGCCGGACATACGATCGCAGGAAATGCCCAGCGGCGCATCGCGTGAAATGGTCGCCGAGGCCGGTGGGCTATAGCTTTTGGTCCGCGGGCCGGGAGGGAAGTTCGGGGCTCGTCGGAAATGTGTTCAGTCTTTTCGAGGGTCCTCGTGTGCCCCGTGGGAGGCTACGGTCAGAGGCCTGCCCTAAAATGGCAAGAAATGCCCAGCGGCGCAGCGCGTGAAATAGTCGCCGAGGCCGGTGGGCTATAGCCTTTGGTCTGCGGGGGTTGGGGAGGGAAGTTCTGGGGCTCTGGGCGTCGGAAATGGGTACAGTCTTTTCGAGGGTCCTCGTGTGCCCAGTGGGAGGCTACGGTCAAGCCCGCCTAAATGGCAGGAAATGCCCAGCGGCGCATCGCGTGAAATGGTCGCCGAGGCCGGTGGGCTATAGCCTGGTCCGCTGGGCTGGGGAGGCAAGTTCTGGGCTCGCATCGGAAATGGCAGCCTTTTCGAGGGTCCTCGTACCCAGTGGAAGGCTACGGTCGAGGCTTGCCCTAAATGGCAAGAAATTCCCAGCGCGCAGCGTGAAATAGTCACCGAGGCCGGTGGGCTATAGCCTTGGTCCGCTGGGGTCGGGAGGGTGTTTCGGGGCACCGGTCGCCGGAAATGGGTACAGCCTTTCGAGGGTCCTCGCAGCCTGGGAGGCTACGGTCGAGGTCTGCCCTAAAATGGCAAGAAATGCCCAGCGCGCAGCAGCGGAAACGGTCGCCGAGGCCGGTGGGCTATAGCACGGGTCCGCGGGGCCGGGAGGGAAGCCTGGGGCTCGGCCGGAAATGGCACAGTCTTTCGAGGGTCCTCGCAGCCTGGGAGATTACGGTCAGAAGCCTGCCCTAAAATGGCAAGAAATACCCAGCGCGCAGCGCTGCGGAAATGGTCGCCGAGGCCGGTGGGCTATAGCCTTGGTCCGGGGTCGGGGAGGGACGCTCGGGGCTCGCATCGGAAATGGGTACAGTTTTCGAGGTCCACATGTTCCCAGTGGGAGGCTACGGTCAGAAGCCTGCCCTAAAATGGAAAGAAATGCCCAGCGGCGCATCGCGTGAAATGGTCGCCGAGGCCGGCGGGCTATAGCCTGTGGTCCGCGGGCCGGGGAGGCAAGTTCTGGGCTCGCATCGGAAATGGGTACAGTCTTTTCGAGGGTCCTCGGTACCCGTGGAAGGTTACGGTCGAGGCTTGCCCTAAATGGCAAGAAATTCAGCCGCAGCAAGGTGAAATAGTCACCGAGGCCGCGGGCTATAGCCTCGGTCCGCTGGGGCCGGGAGGGTGTTTCGGGGCACCGGGTCGCCGGAAATGGGTACAGCCTTTTCGAGGGTCCAGGCTGGGGAGGCTACGGTCAGAAGCCTGCCCTAAAATGGCAAGAAATGTCCAGCGGCGCAGCACGTGAAATAGTCGCCGAGACCGGTGGGCTATAGCCTTTGGTCCGCGGGGGTTGGGGAGGGAAGTTCTGGGGCTCTGGGCGTCGGAAATGGGTACAGTCTTTTCGAGGGTCCTCGTGTGCCCAGTGGGAGGCTACGGTCAGAGGTCTGCCCTAAAATGGCAAGAAATGCCCAGCGGCGCAGCGCGTGAAACGGTCGCCGAGTCCGGTGGGCTATAGCATTTGGTCCGCGGGGGTTGGGGAGGGAAGTTCTGGGGCTCTGGGCGTCGGAAATGGGTACAGTCTTTTCGAGGGTCCTCGTGTGCCCAGTGGGAGGCTACGGTCAGAAGCCTGCCCTAAAATGGCAAGAAAAACTCAGCGGCGCAGCGCGTGAAATGGTCGCCGAGGCCGGTGGGCTATAGCCTTTGGTGCGCTGGGGCGGGGAGGAAGTTCTGGGCCTGCATCGGAAATGGGCACTTTCTTTCGAGGTCCTCGTGTGCCCAGTGGGAGGCTACGGTCAGAAGCCTGCCCTAAAATGGCAAGAAATGCCCAGCGGCGCATCGCGTGAAAGTGTCGCCGAGGCCGGTGGGCTATAGCCGTTGGTCCGCGGGGGGTGGGGAGGGAAGTTCTGGGCTCGCTTGGGAAATGGGTACAGTCTTTTCGAGGGTCCTCGGTACCCAAAGTGGGCGGCTACGGTCAGAGGCCTGCCCTAAAATGGCAAGAAATTCCTAGCGGCGCAGCGCGTGAAATAGTCACCGAGGCCGGTGGGCTATAGCCTTTGGTCCGCGGGGGTTGGGGAGGGTGTTTCGGGGGCTCTGGTCGTCGGAAATGGGTACAGTCTTTTCGAGGGTCCTCGCGGACCCAGCGGGAGACTACGGTCAGAAGCCTGCCCTAAATGACAAGAAATGTCCAGCGCGCAGCACGTGAAATAGTCGCCGAGACCGTGGGCTATAGCCTCGGTCCGGGGGCTGGGAGGGAAGTTCGGGGCTCAAGGCCGGAAATGGGTACGCTTTTCGAGGGTGCTCGTGGTGCCTGGGGAGGCTACGGTCGAGGTCTGCCTTAAATGGCAAGAAATGCCCAGCGCGCAGCGCTGCGTGAAATGGTCGCCGAGGCCGGTGGGCTATAGCATTTGGTCCGCGGGGTCGGGAGGAAGTTCGGGGCTCGCGCCGGAAATGGGTACAGTCTTTTCGAGGGTGCTCGTGTGCCCAGTGGGAGGCTACGGTCAGAAGCCTGCCCTAAAATGGCAAGAAATACCCAGCGGCGCAGCGCGTGAAATGGTCGCCGAGGCCGGTGGGCTATAGCCTTTGGTCCGCGGGGTCGGGGAGGACGCCTGGGCTCGCATCGGAAATGGGTACAGTCTTTTCGAGGTCCCCATGTGCCCTGTGGGAGGCTACGGTCAGAAGCCTGCCCTAAAATGGCAAGAAATGCCCAGCGGCGCATCGCGTGAAATGGTCGCCGAGGCCGGTGGGCTATAGCCTTTGGTCCGCGGGGGTTGGGGAGGCAAGTTCTGGGGCTCTGGGCATCGGAAATGGGTACAGTCTTTTCGAGGGTCCTCGTGTACCCAGTGGAAGGCTACGGTCAGAGGCTTGCCCTAAAATGGCAAGAAATTCCCAGCGGCGCAGCGCGTGAAATCGTCACCGAGGCCGGTGGGCTATAGCCTTTGGTCCGCGGGGGTTGGGGAGGGTGTTTCGGGGGCACTGGTCGTCGGAAATGGGTACAGCCTTTTCGAGGGTCCTCGTGTGCCCAGTGGGAGGCTACGGTCAAGCCCGCCCTAAAATGGCAAGAAATGTCCAGCGCGCAGCACTTGAAATAGTCGCCGAGACCGTAGGCTATAGCCTTTGGTCCGCTGGGGGTTGGGAGGGGTTTCGGGGCCTGCCCGGAAATGGGTACAGTCTTTTGAGGGTCCTCGTGCCCAAAGTGGAGGCTAAGGTCAGAAGCCTGCCCTAAAATGGCAAGAAATGTCCAGCGCAGGCGTGAAATAGTCGCCGAGGCCGGTGGGCTATAGCCTGGTCCGCGGGGTTGGGGAGCGCGCTCGGGGCCTGGGCGCCTGAAATGGGTACAGTCTTCGAGGGTCCTCGTGTGCCCAGCGGAGGCTAGCCAGAGGCCTGCCCTAAATGGCAAAATGCCCAGGCGCAGTCACAGGAAATATTCACCGAGGCCGGGCTATAGCCTTTGGTCCGCGGGGGTTGGGACGGGTTTAGGGGCTCGCCGGAAATGGGTACATTCTTTTCGAGGGTCCTCGGTGCCCAGTGGGAGGCTACTACGAGGCCCCGCCCTAAATGGCAAAATGCCCAGCGCAGTACAAGGAAATATTCACCGAGGCCGTGGCTAAAGCCTTGGTCCGCGGGGTTGGGACGGATTTAGGGGCTCGGTCGCCGGAAATGGGTACATTCTTTCGAGGGTCCTCGTGACCGCGGGGAGGCTACGGTCGAGGCCCGCCTATAATGGCAAAATGCCCAGCGCGCAAATAAGGTGAAATATTCACCGAGGCCGGTGGGCTATAGCCTTTGGTCCGCTGGGTTGGGACGGATTTAGGGCCTCGTCGCCGGAAATGGGTACATTCTTTTCGAGGGTCCTCGTGCCTGGGAGGCTACGGTCGAGGCCTGCCCTAAAATGGCAAGAAATGCTCGGGCGCAGCCGCATTGAAACGGCCGCCGAGGCCGGTGCTATAGCCTTTGGTCCGGGGGCTGGGAGGGAAGTTCGGGGCTCGGGCGCCTGGAAATGGGTACAGTCTTTTCGAGGGTCCTCGTGTGCCCAGTGGGAGGCTACGGTCAGAAGCCTGCCCTAAAATGGCAAGACATGCCCAGCGGCGCAGCGCGTGAAATAGTCGCCGAGGCCGGTGGGCTATAGCCTTTGGTCCACGGGGGTTGGGGAGGGGGTTTCGGGGGCTCTGGTCGTCGGAAATAGGTACAGTCTTTTCGAGGGTCCTCGTGTGTCCAGTGGGAGGCTACGGTCAGAGGCCTGCCCTAAAATGGCAAAAAATGCCCAGCGGCGCAGCGCGTGAAATAGTCCTCGAGGCCGGTGGGCTATAGCCTTTGGTCCGCGGGGGTTGGGGAGGGGGTTTAGGGGCCTCTGGTCATCTAAAATGGGTACAGTCTTTTCGAGGGTCCTCATGTGCCCAGTGGGAGGCTACGGTCAGAAGCCCCGCCTAAATGGCAAGAAATACCCAGCGCGCAGCGTGAAATAGTCATCGAGGCCGGTGGGCTATAGCCTTGGTCCGCTGGGCTGGGAGGGGTTGGCGTGCCGTAGTCATCAAAATGGGTAGAGTCTTTTCGTGGGTCCTCGTGTGCCTGGGTGGGAGGCTACGGTCAAGCCCGCCTCAAAATGGCAAGAATGCTCAGCGCCAAGCGCTGGAAATAGTCACCGAGGTCGGTGGGCACAGCCTTTTGGTCCGCTGGGGTCGGGAGGGGTTTAGGGCTCGCCGCCGAAATGGGTACATTCTTTTCGAGGGTTCTCGTGCCTGGGTGGGAGGCTACGGTCGAGGCCTGCCCTAAAATGGCAAGAAATGCTCAGCGCGCAGCGCTGTGAAACGTCGCCGAGGCCGTGGGCTATAGCCTGGTCCGCTGGGCCGGGGAGGGGGTTTCGTGGGCTTTGGTCGCCGAAATGGATACAGCCTTTTCGAGGGTCCTCGGTGCCCAAAGTGAGGCTACGGAAGCCCGCCAGAAAATGGCAAGAAATGCCCAGCGCGGGCGCAGCGAAATATTCACCGAGTCGGTGGGCTATAGCCTTTGGTCCGCTAGGGCTGGGAGGGGTTTCGGGGCCTGCCGCCGAAATGGCATGCTTTTCGAGGGTCCTCGTGGTGCCCAAGGGGAGACTACGGTCGCTGCCAAATGGCAAGAAATACTCAGCGCAAAGGCGTGAAATAGTCACCGAGGCCGGTGGGCTATAGCCTTTGGTCCGCGGTGGTTAGGAAGGGAAGTTCTGGGGCTCTTGTCGTCAGAAATGGGTACATTCTTTTCGAGGGTCCTCGTAGCCCAAGCTGGAGGCTACGTGCCGAAGCCCCGCCCTAAATGGCAAGAATGCCCAGCGGCGCTGCGGAATAGTCACCGAGGCCGGGCTATAGCCTTTGGTCCCTGGGGTTGGGGAGGGTTTAGGGGCTCTAGTCGGAAATGGGTACATTCTTTTCGAGGGTTCTCGCAGCCTGGGCGGGAGGCTACGTCGAGGCCCGCCCTAAAATGGCAAGAAATGCTCAGCCGCAGCATGCACGGAAACGGTCGCCGAGGCCGTGGCCAGCCTTTGGTCCGCTGGGGCTGGGAGGGGGTTTCGGGGCTCGGGCCGCCGAAATGGATATGCCTTTTCGAGGGTCCTCGCGGTGCTCAGTGGGAGGCTACTCGAAGCCCGCTCAGAATTGGCAAGAAATGCCCAGGGCGGCGCACAGGAAATATTCACCGAGGCCGTGGGCTATAGCCTTGGTCCGCAGGGCTGGGAGGCTCGGGGCCTGGTCACGAAATGGGTGCTTTTTCGAGGGTCCTCGTAGCTCAAGTGGGAGGCTACGGCCGAAGCCCGCCCTAAATGGCAAGAAATACCTAGCGCATGTTGAAATAGTCACCGAGGCCGTGGGCTATAGCCTTGGTCCCGGGTGGTTAGTGGAGGAAATGAATAAAATGGCCAAGAACATTTAAAATGTCAGAAAATGCGGGAGTACACGCGCAGCCACAGAACAAGAAACGGTATACGAGGTATCCTATAGCCTGGTCCAGGGTTTAGCTCTAGTCGCCGAAATGGGTACATTCTTTTCGAGCGTCTCGCGTGCCTGGGCGGGGAGGTTACGGCCGAGGCCTGCCCTAAATGGCAAAAATACCCAAGGCACAGCTGTGAAATAGACACCGAGGCCGTGGGCTATAGCCTTTTGGTCCGCCGCGGGGTCAGAGGGGTTTAGGGTGCTCTCATCAAAATGGTCGCCTTTTCGAGGTCCTCGCGTGCCTGCGGAGGTTACTACGAGGCTCCGCCTTAAAATGGCAAGAATGCCCAACGCGCAACGCTTTGAAACGGTCGCCGAGGCCGGTAAAGCATAGCCTTGGTCCGCGGGGTTGAGAGGAAGTTCCGGGCTCGCCGGAATGG